>JAVSBS010006370.1:5510-20176 GCA_033124195.1 Coracias cyanogaster | reverse complement strand
TTGTTGCTGCCATTCCCGACTAAAGCCACCATCATCTGCTTCAGCGTCTTCATTCTGAGACTGGTTTGCTGGAGCTCAAAGGATGAAAGGCATTTAAGATCTCCTTCAAAAACGTGCCTTGTAAAACATGACAGTCTCTCCAGATGTAATATTATAGAAGTATGAGGAAAAAAGAGGTGTTCCATAATATTTAGCAACAGCTAACACTGGCACACGCCACCACAAGACATTCTCACTTTAATACATTTTTAAAATCAGGAGTTCATGTGTACTCTGCAGTCACAGCATCTAAATGCTGCACTCAAGTCCTAGTATTCAGTACTTCAACATAACAGAGTGGAAGTTCTGTGGTGACCTAATTTAAAGACCACAGTTTAAGGAATAAACTCTCATCTTACATTTCATTATCTTCTTTAGTCAACATTGACAGCTTCATTTTCCAGCACAATAGAAAACTTTACTGAAAATTACATATACATACACTCCTTCAAGGTTGTTAAATTCAGAAACTCTGCTGTGCTTTCATAAATGTAAATGAAGAACCCCCATGTTTTTACACACTACCTGTACAGCCAAGAGGGCCAGACACATTTCTGTTTAATATAAATATAAAATGAGCTAGCATGATACTATAGCATCCCCATTTGACAAGCAATCAAGCTCAGTCAAGAGCTGTTGATTGACAGTCATTTCACTACCAACACCATGGATTCCAGAAATATGAATGCAAGAACATTAACTGCACAACAAGTAATCAATTTTTGAAGTCTTGACAGACTCATCATTCCTGATAAGGTCTCCCTGCTTTCACTCTTCAACAGCACCCAGGACACACAAAAAGCTAAAAATTAAGTATCCATAAACCTATATTCCAAGCAAATTACAACTATAAAGGCTTGTCAAGGAAAAAACTCACCTTGTTTATCGTAAGTGGAGTTTTTCGGAGCTTTCCGTTGGGCTTCTGGATCTCCCTCAGCCATGTTCACAAGCCACAACATTGTTGCTATTAAAAAACAAACAAACAAACAAAACCCAGCATGTGTGCAATTCTGAGATAGTGTTGGCATCAATCCATTCTTCTTCTTTTTTAATATAACTGTCTTTTGCAACAAGCAATTTTACTCTCATTAAAGCACAGTAATACCTGGAGCACAGCCAGTACCAGCCACAGCACGCATTTATGAAACTAATTCTATATATGAGGCCCACTTTGAAAATCTGAATCAACAGTTTATTTACTTTTTTCCATTAATCAGTTCCTTTAGCTGCAAGTAGGTCTATTAAGACTGGCATCGAGGTACCTCAATTCAGAGGCAGTATCTGCATCAAATTGTGCTCGGACCCCACCATCCCAAAGAATTCTCCAGCCTGGAGGTAATGAAATGTCATCACACTTAAACAGTGTATTTTAACTCAAGTTTGTGGTTTCTCACCATTAACCTCCCCTCCCACAGAAGAGAACAGGCAGCTACAAGTAGTATCCATAAAACACAGCAAGAGTGACAGGTAAAGAAACTGCTCCCCTTTCTCCCCGAAGCAGCCAGTCAGTCGACAGCACGTTTCCTGCTTCCACATCCAGGCCTTTCTTAAGCACCAGTACCCTAATGATTCATGATTAACCTGCTTCACTGTTTATCCATATGACTATGCCTAGCAACAAGGAACTTCAGAAAGAGTGGAATTCTGTACTAACTGATATATAAGTCATAACAGCAATTTGCATTCAGGTTATTTTCTTCAAGTGCAGGGAGAAAATATATCAAAAAAAGACAAGCCTTGGAGAAAATAATTCTGTAAATGAATCTCTTCCTGGCGATTTCTCCCTCTCCTTCCAGTAACATGAAGGTTATTTAAGCACTGAAAGCTGATAAATATTTTCTGAAAACAAATAGTCTCTTTGAATGGGCTTAATTCACAGCCTAATGACACACTTCTTTGGCCAAAACAAGGTGTAGCACCATTTTCCCTGTTCATATTTTGTAACAAAACATGCTGGTTTTTATCTTGAAAGACCTTAGCCAGAAAATGTTCCACATTTGTGAGTCAACAGTGAAAGGAAAACTGAGGCCTTAGTGAACAGACGAATTCCAGCTGACAAGCATCATGTTAAAACGTGGAAAAATAAGAAAATCACGTCAGCTGTGTGGGTGGCTGTTTAACAAAATGTACTTACAGGAGTAAATAAGTGCTGGGAAGAGAGTTTCATTTCTCTCCTGAGCTGTTTCAACCAGCATGCGAAGAGGACCTTTAGGACACAGGACAGCAACCAAATCTGAAAGGAAGAGTGAACAGATCTTACATCACTGCAGACATACTTAAAAAAGGTTTATCTGTAACACTTGCAGAGACTGGAAAAATTTAAAATGCTACCCTGAAGATAGACTTCTGAGAGAGCCATTGGCCACAAGTCCATATTGTACAGGAACGCTTTCTAATATTCTCAGTTACATGATCTATTTTACATATTGCTGTAATATGTATACACATTTTTTTTAAATTGTTATGTTCCTCACTTAAGATACTATGCAACTGCAAAAGTATCTGTGTCCCTATGTTGATTTGCAAGTTGAAAGCAAATAATTTACAAAAGCTGCTGTTCAACTAACACCTTGGAAATCTCCAAGCTTGCTTTCTATTATTAAAGCTTTTCTTAACACAAGCTTAATGCTAAAACAAATTTTAAGACAGCAGTAAGTGAGGCCCACATAACTTGTAGGACGTAGGCATCATTTCCCATTTATTCCCGCTTAAAGAGGGAAAATAGGTGAATGTTCATGTTAAGATAATTTAAAAAAAAAAAAAAAAAAAAATCAGTTTTATTAAGCCTTGTGGAAAAATGCTGTGTCTGCATCATTTTGAGAAGTGTTCAAAGCATATTTAGCAAAAGAAAAGAACAGCAGCTTTTTATTGCTTCCCTCAATTCATGTTCACTGGACAGTACACGAAACCTGATGAACAAGTAAAAAGTGACTGAAAGCAATCATTTACAAAACAGGATGACGACTGTACTAGTTACTCAGAGATCAAAGCACAGCATTAAGAAAACCTGATCTATGCGATGCTCCATTTGCTTTCTCCTCTGAATGTTGATGGTTTGTTAATGAAATTTGCAACTCCACAAATGACCTCAGCTCCTTTTCCCTTGTCTTGCATATTTGGACAGAAAGCTGCAACATTTACATATTAACCTTTTGCAGTTGTCCACTCACTGTATGCCATTAAATTAATTTGGAACAAAATCTGACACGAAAAGAAACAGCTTATTTGTCAGGAGGTGTATGTTGCACAGAGCAGGTCTCTTGCACCTGAGCTAACTCTCATTTTATTTTTTGTTGCTGGTCCTACTCAAGAATTTTTAGCGTGGGGCCACAGGCTCTGAAATTTACCTCCCCTTTACTCAAAACTATAGATATAGAATGATCTTCTTACCAAAAGTGTCCAGTGCCCTCTAAAGTTTTATGAAAAAACTACATCTAGGTATCTCAGGCACCGTTCTGACAAAGCGTAATATGCAACAATTCAAATGAATTTTCTTTTTAGTTAAAAAATGAAGGAAATGGATCTCACAAATAATGTAAGATTACTTCCAGCAATAAAAACTGCCTTTAATCCTTCCTTGCTTTCTTCTCATTATATTATTAGGTGTGGAACAGGGTGTTGTTTCTATGTCCACAAATCTAAGCAATTTGTAGGTTGGGCAGATCTATACCAGTATGAGACTGTACCCAAACAACAAGCTCCTGAATTCTGAACATACGACAGTTTCCAAGGATTCTTGAGGAAAATGAGAAGCTAAAAGCTCTCCCCCTTCATAGACGGGATCAAAATGGCAACATAGGTCTCTTACATCCTCCTCTCTTGTCTTACTTCAGTTCTCCCCAAAGAATCGAGAAGGTCCAGAAAAACATGAAAGAAGATGGTGTCACAGAGTCACACAACACCCCTAGCTGCAGGAGACTGACCAAGGTTTAGATTGTGATCTTATTTCTGAAGTCTGTAACCACCTTATTCAGATGACATCTGCCCCACACATACCTTTTCTTTTTTCTAGTCAGACAAACAGAACTATCAGGGAATAGAAGAAATTCCCACCATAATACCGGTTACTGTCTCGCCCCAGACCTTACCATACACTGAAATGACAGCCAGGATCAGCCACGCAGTCCATTCAGGAAGGTACTTAATGAACACCAAGGCCATGAGAGCACTTATCATAATGAGATAGGCCTGCTGGAGCCGAAGCGGACCCTTCCAATGAATACAAATCATTCCTACAACACCGAAGTTCCAGATCATGAGTGCCACTGTAATGTAGTCCATGGCAACATTGTATGTCTTAAAAACCTCGCTGAAAAAAGCAAAAAAAAAAAGGAAAATAATATGGACAGCATTAGCTTAAAACAATGAAAACAAGTTACAGATGCAAGCTTCAGAATAATTTGTTTTTTTAATTTCATATTCAATGTAAATTCTAAAATTCTATCTCCAATTGACATGTCTTCACAAAGGGGGTAATTTTACCAGCTTTTGCTTCATGTCAACTCTTTCACTTTTCTGAAAATTTTCATTAATGTTCTATTTTCTTCTCAATCAAAGCAGAAATCGACAGGAATGGACATCACTGCAAAACCAGTCATTTCAACTACACTCATGATTTTTACAAGTCAGAAGAATATAAACTTGTCAGGTTACAATGGATCTTTAAATGGATGCAAACACCTCTCTCTACTTACCTGCCACCTATGGAATGGAAACACTTAGCTAACTTCTGAGTAAGCTATACATGAGTATTCTATTTTATTCTTTGCCACAAACACTGAAGTAAAAAGCCTTCTTTTTGGATGAACCTTGTCACTCTGTCACACCAAATACTATAAACTAATTAAGACCCTCAGTAAGTAAAACCAAACCAGACATATATGTTGTCATCAAGTCACAATTGATTTCCACTGACCTAGGAAAGAAACAGTTGTGATGGGTTTTGAAGATTCTGCTGCTACCAACCCATCAAGCCACTAAGAACCTTATAATGTGCATGATACTTTCCTCCAGGAAATCTGTCTTCCACAGCTGTTAGCTGGCCTTTGAGATGTGCAGCATTAACTAGATGCCCCTTACTGCCATGTATCATGTATAATTGCTCTACAAACTGCCTCCTCACTCACTGGACTTCTGCAAAAAGAGGCCAGCACTGCTGTGAGGCAGCAGGGACAGGCGAAGGAAAGCAGAGCATCAGGAAAGCCTTCAGTCCCTCTACTCATGCATGCTCACAGAAGAGTGCCAGCTCCAATCCAAATCTGAAGGAAGTGAGGTTGGCAACTCGTCTCCACTCACGGCCCTTGTGCAGCATGCACTGCCTTGTATTTCGGAAGTCATTACGAAGGTTAGAGAAAACACTGATCAAAAAAGGCACCACAGATCACTTTTGGCAAAAATTAGTGGCTGAAGGAACAGCATTTTCTCCCCCTAGAGACCAAATTAAATAAGCTTCTTCAAAGAGAAGTGTATCTGTCATCAAGTGGTACAAAAATATACACAGTATAATAATTTCATGGCATAAATCTAGTTACAAACCCTGATCAGATTGGTCATTTTGTAGAACACTGAGTATTAGTATTATGTGCAAACTCTCTTGACATCTGGATAAAGGCACGCTTCCAAATTTGAAAAGAAAAACACTGAAGATATTTTGATGAGAGAATAGATTCTTTTCAGCTGATTCTTTTCTGCCACTCCCATGCAAACAGCCTTTGTATATGCAGCCTACCTAGGCCACGATGTAAACAATGGCCCTTGAGTCACACGGCTATGAAAAATTAAGATGATACGCTAGCAAAATAAGCTACCATGAGAAGATAGCTTCCTTCAGTGATATGTGTGATAAATAGCTTCTGTACAATATCAGATGCACTACAAACCCATAAATATCTCTTTTATGTGTACTCTACAAACGTATACAAACCAAACAATATTATTGCAATAGCTTACTCACTATCCTTAAGATTCAAGGGCAAGTTCTAAAATAAATACATGCACAAAATGATAAATTATAAATAGCATATTAATGCTTTAGTTCACTTACCCCAGGTAGATGAATGAGAAAAAGAAAAGCAGCAAAAGAGAAGAAATTATAAGCCAGCCATGGATCACCTGGAAAAAAAAGACAGTAGATTTCTTTTTTTTAAAGATTTGTTAAAGTTAGTATCTACATAAAAATGCTTTTAAGGTTATTTTCCCTTTTGATTAAAGCCAGAAAATTATATCGAGATCTCTCTCTCTCTCTCTCTTTTGTTGTTGCTAAATTCATATTTGGTCTATACACATTATTGTATTTCAATTTATGCTCATGAATTTTAAGTGTTTTGTGTTTTTTTTTTTTTTAATGGAGGTTTTATACAATGAAAACTACTGTTTGTATATTTTTAGGCCACTTTGATAACATAGCAGAAGTATCCAGCATTAACACAGATGGAAACATGATCCATTTTTGTGCAATTAAAAAAGCGTGCTCCAATTCCAAATCATTTCCAGAATTCAGTTATAGAATTAAATGCTGGAACTCAGAAAAACCCTCAGTGCTTATCTGTTGGAATTCAGAATTAGCATCTCATCGGTGAATGACTATATAAGGATATCCTGTACTCTCTATCAATCATCTATAGCCACAATACCTAATTTTGATATGGGAGCAGATAGACATGCCCAACAGTCCATCAAAAAAAACAGTTCAGGGTTGTACTCAGCAGGGACATGCACAGATTTAAATCTGGAAATGCGGAGGCTCAGACTTTGCTCTGATGCATACCATTCTTGTATACTACTGCGCAAAATTAAGATCAAAGAGCCCTGTAACTTCAGTGATCTCTGAACTGAGAATGAAAATTATTTGGGAATTTGTCAAATTCCCAGCACAGAATCTTACACATAAAACCAGGCCAACATTGTGAGTAGATATCCAGTCAGAAGCAATAATCTAGAAATTCAAGCTGCGTAAGAAATCCTGCTTCAAATAGACCTGTTCAGGGGAAAATTAACTGGTTAAATTAGCTATATCCCTACACCAGAACAAAGTATTCAGAAATTGTTTACAATTGTGTTATCCATTTTGTTATCCATTGTGTCATCTTCTGAAAGATGTGTAGTAGAATGCATCTTATGTAAGTTTTAAAAATATTTTGCAAAAGATAATTTAAAAGTAAAGCCCATATACATGCAGACTAAAGGAATCATCTTTATGTGGAGCAACCAGGACCTCCCAGCAAATTAAGAATCTAGCTATTACAGTGTGTAATTTAGTACATATAGTCTAATACTAAATTTTTCATAAATATTTTAAAAATTATCAGCAATCTTTGAAGCATTCATTCTCCTCCTTCACAGTCTTTCAAAGCAGGTTTAAATTTAACCTTCAACCTAATAAAACCTGTCATTTATCCTGCTAATCTAACAGATTGGCTTTCCATATTTGCTAGTCTATTCTCAAAATGAGTTCGGAATTTCCCACAAGTAGTAAGCATGGTGCTTGTAAAGATGCTGCAGGAAAAATGCCAAAGTATCCGCCTCAGTCCGTCAAACTGTCACCACTCATAGCAAGTGGGGAGAAAAAAAACCATAAAGCTGAAGACTGATAGGTTCCAAGCAGAACCCAACTTTCAAACAGCTTGTAAAGCTACCTACGTTTTTATGTAGTGACCTAACGAGTAATTTTACTTCTCTGTAAAACTAGTTGAAACCTTTTTGAGTAAACGGCAAAGAAAGCTCTGTCATTTCTTTTAATAACAACAAGACTTCTATCTGTAGTTCTGCTATTTGTAGCGTAAGCTCTTAAACTTTCTTACCACTTAAGAAAATAACGTGAATACTAATGTCTCATTCTAGTAAACAGTAAAACACTAACAATGTTAAACAGCAAGGCCACAGTTGAGCAAATGTTGACACACACTTTGCATAGCTGCTGCCAACACTACTAAAGGAGGGAGTTTCAAGAGGTGACAGAGCTTGGCATTTTACCCACACGTTTGTTTTATTTTCAGTATGTATCTCATTTGCTGTAGCATTTTCCAGATCATCAGCCTCTTCTCATACAACTGATTTTTACAAAGTATTTCTTGTAAGTTTTGGCCAGTGTTTTCCTAGCAAGATAGCATGACAGGTTTGTTGCCTTCTAATTAAAGAATTTTCACTCTTCATTTGACAACAGCTTCAACGCTAATTGATTGCTGGTACAGAGTTGGCTTTGCCTGCTACAACTTGAATAAAAACTAAGAATTATAGAATCAGAGAATTAAAATGAGCTAGAGCAGCTAGATTTTGGTTACGCAGACTAAAGCAATAAAGAATGCAGAGAATAATAAAATGTTAAAAAGAAAAGACAGTCAAATACAATCACCTTCAAAGATCCTCTTTTTGGTTAGATTTAGGAGCTAGAATCGGGAACATGCTTAACTTACCACATACAGGAAAAACGTAGGAAACTAACAGCAGTAAAGTTGAAACAATATTTCCTTTCTTCAAAGGAGTTTTCAGATAAAAATCTTCTGAAGATTCACCACCCTCAGGTGGAAGCCTATCTTTCTTTCATTCTAAGTTCCACTCCCCACAATCTAGATTACATTCTACATGTGGAATTGCATGTGAAATATAATTCAATGGACAGGTAACTACATTTTACATCATTCTGATATAGCAGCACAGAAATACTCCGTTGGCAATTCTAAATATAAGTTAATGATTTCTTATAATTAGCATAAAATATAAGTACAGGAAATTTCTGCTGTCTAATCATTCTCATGTTTTAGTGCAGCGATTATTTTTGTAAGGAGAACGCGTAGTGCCTTGTAAGGTCAAGAGGGCAGCCAGATATGTGAAAAGCTCAGTAAAAACTAGTTGATGCCTTCAGTACCTAAGAACAACGGACTGGCTGCCAAGGAACCTAGCTGAAGTACATCAGTTATTTGCCTTCATTAGAGAGAACAGAATTGACAGTTGAAAAAGCAAACTTTCTCAGTTCAGATTTAACACCACACTGTGATAAAAGAGAAAGTTCATACTTTAAAAACAAAGCTTTATGCAGATTCAGGCAAAAATAATCTCCCATCACTGCACAGATATTTTGTAAAGGGGTTTCACCCACAGCCATGGAGACCAAAACCACTTTTCCCTCTTGAAAAGAAAATGGAGCAAAGCATTGTGCCAGGGCATGGACCCCACCGCCTGTTTTACAACTTTGAAACAGACTCAAGGTTCTGGCTGCACACTGGGAAGTTTTATTAGGCCAAGCCTTGCCAGATGGGTTGCACAGTAAGACTAAAAAACAACCAGGAATTTTAATGAACAACTCCTCCCAGGCAGGTGACATTGCAGTTATTTATGCTAAGCCTGGACTTGCCTAGATTAGATCATTATATGATCGAAAGTCTTTCACAAAAGAGCCCTAAAGCCTCTGTATTTGCTATAAGGATATCACCTGGCATACACAGCCACGCACACATCACACTGTTGGGAGACTTCTACACTGGGGCAGGGTGGGGAGAGGGGAGCCACTGAAAAACCCCTCAGGTCCTGAATAGATCTGAAATTGTAGGACCAGGTCTGTACTTCGTAGTTCTTGATGACGGGAAGATTTCAGCACATGGCACACTTCACACGGATAGGGAGCAGTGCCACCCTAGTTCTAACTGACAAAACAGCCCAGCAGTGTCAGCTCTGGGCCTTTGCGTCCCCGTTGTGTCAAAGGAACAGAAGCCACAAAACTGAAGCAGTGAACTCAGTCACCAATTCTGCCACTGTCGCTCACTCTTCCTCAATAACCCTTCATTTTGTTCCATTCTTGATAATCTGTACTAATAAACAAAACTAGCACAATTACCCAAGTCAATTATATTTATACTCACCTTGTAGCACCTGTATTTGTAAAGCACAACCAGGAGTATGGTCATGACAATGATAACGCTGATCATGATCGCCGCGTTGAGAATTGAATTCAGGGCTCTCTGTCCTACTGTCTCTGTCTCTTCTGTGAAAGGAGTGTAGATGCTACAACAACAAAGATTCAACTGAAATGCCACCGAACGCACAGATGTTTCTGATATGCGAGGCCAACATCAAATGAAATCGCAGTAATCTTTCAATTCAGTGCAACAGCTGTTTTCTACATAGGCAAAATCTGAAAGGCAGCATACTATCATAGCAGCAAATTTGAAAAGCAAAAAAAAAAAGTTTAGAAGACTTGGCTTTTGTACATTCTTAGATCACTACTATTTTCTACTCTGTAAAACAAACAAAAATCAGAACTCCACGTTATTTGATACAATTACTCACAGGCTATAAATCACTAGACTATTACAGCAGGCGGAGCTTTATCAGCACCCCATCTAGTGGCTTTGCAATGAAAGGATCCCCAGTGATACCAACCACACAAGGGATGGTCTCAACTCTCTTTTTCTTAAAGAAATACAACAACCCGGTGAAAAAAAAAATTACACTTCATTATGGGGAAAGAGTGGGGAGGTAGGGAGGAAACATTTACCATAAATAATATCTCAATAAAAATAATTCTTTCATCAACTTGGATAGTGAAAAAGAACTTTGTGTTTTATTGAAATACTTTATGGCATGCTTATAAGAACATTTCAAAGACAAACACACTTGGAATCATTTTGTCTAAACATTTTCGCAGTGGAACATTTAGAGTGATCTGCTGCAGTTCTGACAGGCTCAGTGTTTCGTTCCTTTGTCTTACTCAAATCAGCCTTCACTGAAATTGCTTTTTTTGGCAACATGAAAATTTTGAAAAAAAAAAAAAAAAATCTATATAGGAAACCTGTGAGGAAAGTTTCTGTAACTGCAGGAGAAGTGAACCTCATAAAGCTACCACTCTCTTGCATTTGAATTTCTTTATCTAACAGCATAGGCAAATCAGAACTTGGCTGTCGAGGTTTAGGGTCAACACTGGCATATATGCTACTTCATTTAAATGAGTGGATTTCTTCCTTTTCCAAAATCTTTGTGTTCTAGAACACAAGTGAAATGGCTTTGTCTCAGGATTGAGTTTATCTTATAAATAGCACAGGGCACAATAAGTATTAAAATGAGGACTAGGATTTGATTCGAGCAGTAATAATCAAGGTATTATCCTCATCGGTCACCAGACAGACAACAAATGTCAATAGCACCACAAATATAGAGTCTGGTTTCTGGAAGGAATAAAGCAAACCTATCTTCAGGCTGGTGGAGGGGAAAAGGGAAGCAAGAGGGAATTCACTGCTTGAATTAGACTCCTGAAGAAAGAGAGATTAAAGAAAACTATCTAAATGAGTCCACTGAAAAGAAAAGGGGAAAAAATTGATACATACAGCTGTCCATCCTTGCGTGTATAAAAGCTGACAGACTTGATGGTTGCAACAACGACCACCATGCAAAGCGTGACAGGTACAAACAACATAATCACATGTTTTGCCCCATATTTCAGTGTCAGCTCCTCATCTTCTTCTTCATCTTGTTCCACCACTTGCTGAATGTTGTTTTGTGGCTGCCCATTGGTCTCAGACTCGGGATTGTCATTCCTTCTGCGTTCACTATTATCATGGCGACGTCGTTCACTGCTGTCATTCTGCAATATATAAAACCTGGTTTCCTCAGCAAGTATCCACAACCACGTTCTTGTACACTAAGCTAAAGATGATCTTGAGGGGGGAATGTGTAAGGTAATATTTACTGTCAAGAATGCCACAGCAAGGACTTAAACAGTAGTCATTAATTGCATCACATAGTTATGAACATAATGGGAGCACGGGGTTCTGTTAGAAGCATTTATATTAAAAACAGCAGCAGCTGAAAGCAGGCTGATAGCATCTAACAGCCTGTGTCACCTTCACTTTAAACTGCATTGAAAAAGCTGAATAAAGACGGACAGCCTTTTCCCTTGGTTCAAACTACACGGGTGCACAACCGTAGATTACTCATAGCTTGGCAAGAATTAACTAGATCTATTTATGACCCTAACTCCATGAAAACCCCAAGAAAATGTCTATTTTCCTTACCATGTTACTCCCATGACAGTACACTAACTAGAAGATATATAAAAATGAGTTTGTACTGTCACATTTTTAGTGAGAACGCCACAGAAATTGTGATCAAGCCAAGGTAATTCTCAGTCTTTATACTGAGCTGTGATCTCAAAGTTTTAGTGTGACAGCGAGCTAAGTGTGCAGATTCTTTCTCTCCCTTCCCAAGGATACTGCTGCCACCTCCTTTCACTGACACTGAAGAAATTCCACTACTCTTGTCAACAAATATGAAAGAGCCTCACAGGCTTCCTGATGCTGCTACAGGAAACATCAAGGGTATAATTCAAACAGAAGGGCAGACATAAACTTTTAATGGGATTAAGATTAACCACAAACCAAAACACAAACTGGGAACGCCCGGTACAAGTAAGTAATCAGGCCTGCGCTCCTCCTGGTGTCAGAAACCTTCTGCCCACTCTACAAGCCCCATCAGCAGGGAGCATTCAGCCTTTAATACGTTGTGTGCACATAGAGGGAACACAACAGGAGAATGAGCCATGTTTCACCTGTTCTCGACCACAAAGAAACAAAACCATTTTGAGCTTAGCAGTCACTCTAAACAAGTCCTAAAATGGAACACTTTATACAGACTACCCTTTTCTTTTCTGTATTACCAAAGTGAGTGCTGCACTGTTCCCATTCCCTCCATTCTCTTGAGTTTCATGGAAGAGTTGTAATATGAAAATATTTCTTACAAAATTAATCTCATTTCTTCTGAATTACTTCATTTACAAACAGTTCAGTTTCAGTAAGTGCACTAGAAGCAGCTTTAGATTGAGATGTACAACAAACTGAAGGAAGATACCTTTTGCAACACCTTTAAAATATCACTCGGTTTTAGTACAATTGCTCTAGAAATAAGATAGGGCATTGAAAATAACCTAATGTATTTCTGCTTAAGTACTCTTACATAATTTTTTCCTTAAACATGCAATATTAAAGTCTCATTACCTATTCTTAATAGCATTTCCAAACATAACTATTGACTTGGATCTCATTAACTCACAGCATTTTTTGATAAATCAATATTAGTTTTGGAGATTCTTCATACACAATTTTCCCAGCCCCACCCTCAGAAAATATAAGATGTTAAGTACTCACTCAGGAACTCATAGTGGGGTTTTCAAAAGTACTCAAGTGATTAAGGAGTCCAAGTCCCTGGACTTTGAACTGCAAACACTGACACTGCTAAAACCTGGGTTGAAGCTTTCCAACTTCCCCAACTCAGGAAAAACTGTCTTTTATACAACATTACAAAGTAACAACACACACCAAATGCTTTGCCTATTTACTCCTTTTTTGTGGTACCCTCAGTATCAAGCTCAGCAGGGTATCAAGAGCTGTCCTCTAAGAAAACCAGAATTTTCAAAAAGGAAATTGAATACAGGGCAAGGAAAAAAAAAAAAATTAAAATTGTGTTAAGCAGTTAAAACTAGCAAGCAAACAGATTTTTAGAATTAAGATTTTAATGATACTGAATTCTAATTAAAGTTAACTTAAAGTTATGTCCTGAAAAAGATCTTGTGTTCAATATTATTTCTTACTAAATGAAAGATTCATTAGAAATCACTTGGCATTTTGTGTAGAATCCTTGCATATAATTACTGAAAGTCAGATAGAAACAGGAATATGGGAGAATGCAAATTACAAGACTATGTTTTATTGTTCTGAAATGCTGGCTGCAACTGAACCTCTTTCTGTACAGCTCAAATGTAACATTTGATAGTGAAAACACTCCATTTTTCTCAGTCTACAAGACAACAACAAGATTACCTGTTGAAATAAACTAAGGTGTTCATAAGTAAGACTCCATTAGAGATGATCAGAGCCTTGGAACACTCTGCAAGTAAAGCAGACCTAGTATTTGGGTTTCTGCACAGTTGCAGATCACGCTGCTCGCTCTCTGCTGTAAGAGCAGTCCTGCGTGAGTTAGCAGTCCTGTGTTTCTGAGCCCTATCTCAGGCACAGAAATCTAAAAATCTACAGCTTTGCAAAGCAAGCACAAAAACAGCCAAAGGAAAAGACTGATTAACTAGCACACCACTACAAAAAACTGCAAAATCAAACACAGAGAGAACAATTGAAGAAATTAGACCAATATGTACCATTTTATTCCCTTCACTAGTTAGGAACAAAGACACAATCCCAAAACGCCTTTACATACTAAAACACAGTGCATAAAAACCACATCAGCATCAAAAGAATTAAAAGAGTTCTTCTCTCATTTGCTGTTAAAACTATAAAAAAGTTGTCCTTTCAAGCTACTAAAGCGTAGTTGTAGCTAAATGTGACATGCGCGTGCCCCACTCCTTAAAAGAACAAAGTGCACTCATATCCTACCTGATCAGTATTAAACAGAGCAGAGGCCATGGACTCTTGCTGAAGTGGAAGCAAAGGAACAGACTCTTCACTTTCCTCAGACATAGTTAAAAGTGAAAATTCTGAAGCTAAAAAGTCAGTAACACCTGTTGTAACACCGTAAGCAAATGTAAGTTACTAACTACACGCTTTCAGGTGAATAAACAATAGCAAAAGCAAATGATAGTGTTTTTTCTCCTATCAGGAAAATAGTTAATAGCAAACCCAGAGCTATGCCCC
>JAVSBS010006369.1:43905-68201 GCA_033124195.1 Coracias cyanogaster | reverse complement strand
GGTGTCGCTGAGCCGGGCCCTGCGCCGGGCGGAGACGGGCCGCGACCGGCGGGGCTGGCGGCGGAGGGCCGAGGCGAAGCGCGGCTGTGGCCCTGCCGCCTTCCCCCGGCGCGCCCTCGGCGCAAGGTGAAGCGCGCCCGCCGCGGGGCCTCGCGTTGCGGTGACTCCGGCCGCTTCCGTGGGCAGCGCCCGCCCGAGAAGTCCCCGTCACCGCGCGTCTCCTCGCGGTGTTTTACGCGGCGGGCGGCAGGAGGCTGAGCGCGGCCCGCCTGGTGCGGGCGCAGGCGGCCGGCGGCTGAAGGCGGGGCGGCGGCAGCTCCGCGCTAGCGCGGCCTGAAGCAGGCGCTCGGGTTTCCTTTTGCGTTGTGTTGCTGGAGGCGGTGTCGCAGCTGAGGAGCTCCGGCTTGTAGCGACTTCCCTGTACGGCTTTTCGTCAGCGCCTTGTGTTGCAAACCTGTGTCATCCCAGAGCTTCCCTTTTTAGCGGGTCTTCCTTAAAACCGGTTTTTGGAGTTCATAATCATTTTGCCAAGTTAAATTTCTATATAAAGCTGGATAAACTATCTGTATCTTCGGTTCCACCTTGAAACGCGCCATACTTTATTATTTCTGTAAATTATTTTGTTTCTTGATATGCCTACAGACTAATCTTAGGTCTCCTAAATGGTCCTTTTCAATCTTATGCTGTTGCCTGTGTATTTTTAAGCACAGCACACAGGTGAGAGACTGCTGAGTACCATTCTTACGTTAATTTTTAGTGAGAGTTGAGCATCAGGTAAAGCAAAATTAAACTGGATGCTTTATTTTAAAGCTCAAACTTGTGCATTTAAATGTGGTACGCAAAATCAGTTGCTAAGAGTCTGAGATGATTGCCCCTTAGTTGACAAATCCGTGTCAAAGATTGGTTAGCGGGTAGGTGGATCTGAACCAGAACTTGCATTTAAGCTTCTGAAACGTCCAGGCAAAAGGATAACATTTGAATTTTGGAATGTTTTTGATTCTTTACATATAGTGACTGTCTACAAAATTACTGCAAATTCTTAATGTATTTTCTAGTTAGTTAGGATAAGTTAAGAGCAGTCTTGTCTTTTAGTTGCCTTACATTATTCATGCTCCAGCCATATTTCAGAAAAAAATATGTGCATTAACAGAAGTCAGAAAGAAGATGCTGAGCTGTATGTGGTTTCAGTTCAATACTGATACTGCTCCATAGCAGACAGAGATTTTTGCCACCTTCTCTTCTAGAGGACCACAATTTGTTCCTTGTAAGACAAAGCAAGTAACAGCAGTTAAATTTTTAGCTTTGCTAACGATTAAAGATGATGTGGTCAATACACTGCATTAGTGTGTGCTCACTTGTCTGCGCATGGAGAGCTGTGAGACGACAGCAGAAGCTTCTGCACAGCTGAGAGAGCATCTATAGACAGCTGTGGTGCGAGCAGGAAACCTCAGAGGTCGTTGGGACTTGGAAGTTCCCTTTGTTATTTCTGAGACAGAAATGCTGTTGCAGCCGGGGGACGTTCTGCGAAGGAGCAAGGCAACGTACAGAGAAAGAATCTGTGCAGGTTTTGTATTGCCAGGATGTTTAATTTCTGGCAAGGTGAAATACTTTCTAACTGGTAGTCAGTTTGTGTTGAATTCATGGGAAGCGTCTCTCGCTTGGTTCCTCAGAAACAAGTGGCGAAGATCACTTCGTCTTGCAGACAAGAAGAACAGCATGCAAGCTGTACTTGGTGAAAGTTGTGTTGGCGCTCCGTTCTAGCTGTGCTGCTCGTGTAATATCCTCTGTATGATGTGTAGAATAAACACACTTAGATGAATGATATTTTTAAATGTCAGATTTTACAAGTGACGCACGTTTTTGTGTTGGCCACTTTGTACTTACTAAAGATATTCTGGTATTTTTTGAAAACCTTTCAACTCTGTTTTCTGCAACAAGCCTTTGATATTTCTTAGCAGAAATAAATATGCTCTGGCAATGGAAGCACTGATAATCTACCCTGTGACACTGGGTCCAGATATTGCCAAGACAAAACGTACAGAACAAAAAAGAAAACGGTACTTGCATGTTCTCACTTAGGCCTTTCAGAGAAACAGGGCAGCCTTAAGAAATTGTAAACAAACTTGTGCTCTGAGGTCAAATTTACTGTAAAGATAAAGGTAACTTCTTAAAAATGACTTGCTTTAGTTTGTCATCTTCAGAAAACTGTCCAGATAGAAATTATAAATTCTCATCCAATCCTGATGGGAATAAGTCATTCTTTGCTTATGAAGAGTTAGAGCTGAGGATAGCACACGCACTGTGCTGGGGACTTGAAGCAATTGTTGCAGGATAGGCTGTTTCCATAGTGCACCTCTGCATGTCCTTCTTGAACAAAAGCTTTTTAACTGTAAGAGGCAAAGACAGTAATTTGGAAGGGATTTCTATTGCTTCCTGTGCTGCAGTCTACAAGTAGCAGTCTGTTACAATGCTGAAGATCCAAGAATGCTCACAAGTGACTGGGCTATATGAGTTGCACAGTAGAGAGCACATACAAACTTAGAATCAATTATCACAGATTGTCCGTGTGTGTAAAGTGGTCAGGAAACCCAAGATTTCTGGGTCCTGCGCACCTGAAGTTTTGTTCTGTACTCATGTAAGCATGTGCTTTTATTGTTGTTTTTAGCAGGCTCTTGTTCATGATGGATGCAGAAGGAAAGCATGAAAAGAAAATTAAGATTGCACAGACAGACATGAATGAATCTTGTTTGGTGTTTAGAAAACTTGGGGGTCTAGGTAGTGGTGGAGAGGAGCGATCTTTGAGTGAACTGGCATACACAGTGGTCCCCAGCACTGAAGTGTGCAGCTCCTCAAGTAAAGCTGTTGTGTGTTGTATACATGGAGAGTTAAAATTATCAAATCATTGCCAGATACACTTTGTCAAACTGAAGAGAGCTATATCTTCATTTCATTTGTTTTTGGATTAGTGTGTTTAATAATGAGGAATTCTGTTCTATTCAGTAATAAAATTCAAGTTTTCCATTTGTGGAGTCACACAGGGGGCCCCCGGTGAGTTGTTTTGTATTGCATTGCTGCAGCCTTGAACAGGCAGCAGTCTGTCCAGAATTATTTGTTTCAGGATGTGGACCTTAAACGTTAGATGCTTGGGGTCCATCTTTAAAAGCAGTGACTTCCCTCATTTCAAATTGCACAAAGTTATCATATTTTGAATGAACTTAAAATTCTGTCTTCATTAATGGTTTGGTTTATTTTCTCCTTTTGCTGTGGAAATAAATGAGTTTCCCACTTAAGTTTTGTTTTCATTCTCTTCAAAAATACCTGAAAATACTTGGCTAGCTACAGTATTGGTGTTCCCAGATGTTTGTATTCCACAAGACACTCCAAAACTCTGATGTGGCAAGGAAACCTACTTACTACAGTACCTTTGTAGCCTTGCATACTTTTTAAGAAGAAAAGTAATAAATAATACTAGAAATAAAACTTTTCCTGTTCTCATTTCCGTAGGAAGATGTTGATGTTCCTAGCAGGCGAGTTCTGATCACCGGTGCTACGGGACTTCTTGGCAGAGCTGTGTTTAAAGAATTCAATGAAAATAATTGGAATGCAGTTGGCTGTGGATACAGGAGAGCTCAGCCCAGATTTGAACAGGTTAATCTTCTGGACTCTATTGCAGTTCATGACATTATCCATGATTTTCAGGTAAGTTGCTGGAGTATGTGAAGTAGATGGATGGTCTAGTAATCAGTTGATAGTCTTGTTCTGATACTGAGTTCACGTGGCTTTAGTGGGGCTAATGCTTTGCAGGGCTCTAAAAATTTCTGGCTGCCTTTTCTGCCACATCTGGAGTGTAGGTTTGCTCTGTAGATACAGATGTGAGCGTTGCTATCATCACCGTAGAGACAGGCTGCAGGTAACAGGTGGACATGCCAGCACACTTGCATTGGTAGTTGAAAGAAAAAAGATTAATGAAAGTTACTGGCATAGTAACGTGAAGCATTTCTTTGGAAGCTGCAACAGCAGTATCTCTGTGTCTGGTGTGCAGTAAGGAGTTCACTGTTTTTCCAATCTAACTGCCAAGGGAAATACATAAAACCTGAAGTACGTTATGCAGAGTGACATTGTATAAAATGCCTTTAAATATCTTGTCCGCCTGTGTTAAGTAAGCCATCTGTAAATGCCTTATCTGAAGATTTTCATTACCATTATCTGTGTGTGAGATAGATGTATTGTATTATTACACAGAGTTAAAAATAACCAACTTCAGTCTTGCAACCGAAGGCCATAGCTGCAAAATCAGCAGTCAGTTGTTTTGGTATCTTGAAGCAGCGTGGTTCTATTTCACTTCCAAGGGAAAACATGCTCCTGGAATGCCATGATTAACAATAATACTACTACTTTTATTACTTCTCACAACTTAGCAAAATGCCTTTTTGCCTGAAGGAGTTCATCACGAGAGTTAGGTTGCAACTGCAATCTCTTGACAATGTTTGTTGTTTCAAGTCAGTCTTTAATTTCCAGCCTCATGTTATAGTGCATTGTGCCGCTGAGAGAAGGCCAGATGTTGTAGAAAGCCAGCCAGACACTGCCTCTCAGCTCAACGTGTCTGCTTCCGGGAACTTGGCAAAGGAGGCCGGTAAGGAGACCACAGAACTCATTTGCTTTCTTGTTAAAATACTGCATTTATTTATACCGGGACGTAAATAAGTTCCTCAAAGAGCTGAATGTCACCTCTGTGCTCGGTGTGCTGCATTTTCTATAAGGGCAGCGCGTGTGTCTATGGGAAGGATCAGTCAACAGAGCAGTGGGAATGAATGGGGTTAGAAGATGAGCATCCTTTGGACATTTGTTTAAAGGTTTATTGGGATTTCAAACAAGGCATGAATTATTTAAAATAGACAATGTATAAACATTTTCTTCCTAGCTGGAGTTGGAGCATTTCTAATCTACATTAGCACAGACTATGTATTTGATGGAACAAGCCCTCCTTATAAAGAGACCGATGTACCAAATCCCCTAAATTTATACGGTAAAACCAAACTGGAGGGTGAAAAGGCAGTCCTGGAAAATAATGAAGGTAAGTATGCAGTCACACATGTTTTAATAACGTTCTTCTATTTTAACTGAGTTGTATATTCATTTAATAGATTAACAAGTCAGTGGTAAAGTTGCAAAGCCATGGAAATGATATGTGGAAAAGAATGTGATTAGGAGTCGGTCTCCTTGCTCGTAAATGTTTCCTATTGCATAGGTTGACTAAAGCTTTATTTCTTACTTGTTTTGATCTTCATTTGTGTTACCAGTCTCTGCTGATGGACGTTCAGAAGCCTTTGTCTACTGTGAATCAACTGTTCCTAAGGAAGGATAAAATACATGATCAATATATTGTAATGGCACGAGCTTTACCACACGTAATACATCGCTGCAGTTATTTAGGGGGAGGCGATGCAATTGTTCTAAATGTATGTTCACTGAAGGGGAGAAGCAGAATTGTGATTCCTTAATGCAGAGAAAATCAAACGCCAGCTGCTGGTGTTCTGCTTTTCTTGCCTGTCTCCTGTTTGGCTCTCATTCCATAAGCCATCAGGCCATCCATTTTTTTTTTAACCCACCTATCTTACCACACAGATCAGGTTCCTGCCTGTAACACTTTATAAAGGGTTAGTAACATTTTTTCTGTTTTTAAGCAACTAATTTTTATAATTTATGATTTAAATATTTTTTGAATGCCAATTTTCATTAAAAATATACAAACATAATTTTAAAAATTCTGCTGAATAAGGGAACTGAACATATTCCTTTGCATTTAAAACTTATTTCTTGTATAAAAGAGAGGTTTGGTTGGTTGTAGTTTGTGTGCTGTCAGTTGCCATTCACAGATTATAAGGAAAAAGAATTGGAAGACAATAATCTCAGTGCACTTGCAGAGCAGGCTTCTGATGTGTCAGTACGATCCTCACCTTGTGATTCTGTTCTGCCTAACCGGAGAATAGAGGAGTTGATGAATGAGTGTGATGGTCTTTCACTAAGTAAATATACACTGTATTTGAAAATGATAGGCCTTAATTTTGGTTTGCCATTACCAGCGACAAATAGACTTTCGAAAAAATACTTCAACAGGAAAAGTCTTATTTAAGTAAAAGTAAGTTTAAATAAGAAGTTATTCGCTCCACCTCTTACTGAAATATCATCTCTGAATGTGACTGTGATGCTGTTTGCTCCCTCTCGTAGATTGGTAATGAAGAAGGAAAAACTTTCTTGTGAGGGTGCCAGAGCCTGGCCCAGGCTGGCAGAGAGGCTGTGCAGTCTCCTCCTGTGGAGATTCTACACCCACGTGGACGTGATCCTGGGCACCCTGCTCTGGGTGACCCTGCTTTAGCAGGCGGGGGTTGGACAAGGTGATCTTCAGAGGTCCCTTCCAACCCTACCATGCTGCGATTTAAAGAAAGGAAGAACGTTATTTGCTGAGTGATCAACTAACTAGGTTTAGCACACCAGGACAGCAGTGTCATTTTGGGTTTCTTATTGTATTTGTTTTTCTTGTGTAAGTACTTCTTTTGGTTTACTTTTCTGTGAGAATAATGTGCGTGTGAGCTTTTTGTCTTTCTAACAGCTATAGCATTCTCCTACAAATCTTGAAGAATTGCAGTGATTTGGTGACTTCCATTTCTAATTTCAGGACTGATTTTATTTTCTCTTGATGCAAAAAAAATCTCTATTACTCTAATGAATTTGTCATAGCCTTCTTCAGTTTTCCCTCAAAGAGGCCTTTTGAGTGTTCATGACTGAGATAAACGGGTATGACACATTCCATCATAAAATACCCTTCTCTTGGCACTTATTTGCTGTTCATTTCTCAAATCACTGTCTTGAAATCTAGTACTGTTTACCGCTGTATTCTGTGAACCTATTCCTCATTTGTCAAGCTTTTTATTCATTCCAAGGTTGATGTCTTTTTTTCTGGTAAATGATATCTTCCTTTATGCAGGAGGTTTCTGCATGCTGGGTGAAAAATCTTCGTCTGTAATTGATGCCTGAATATGGTGATTTGTGACTGGTGGGAATTTTTGTTCTTGCTCTTAGCCAGGGAGGGTGGGAAGCGCTGGAGTAACTGCACACTGCAGGGTTGGGGTTTGGGGTTTTTTTTAATTTTTCTTCTAACCGGAACTGGTGTTCTTTTTTCTCATGTGGTGTTAATGAAAGCTTAACTCTCTGGAAATCTATGGCATAAATGAAAATAAGTTGTTAGAAATGTAGTGTTTATAAACTGTTTTAATTAATATAAAGTAAAATCATATTCTGAGGGCAAACAGTAATTACATTTTCTTTGTGATTTGTGGATGCTTAGTATCACCGACAAACTTCTCGACACTTCTGAAACACTTCTCAGGTTATGCTACAGCATTCATACCCATTCACAGCGGAATTCTTTTTTTTTTTTTAGATGCTGCAGTACTTAGGATTCCTGTCTTGTATGGAGAGGTAGAAAGACTGGAGGAAAGCGCTGTGACTGTTATGTTTGATAAAGTGCAGTTTAGTAACAAATCGGCCAACATGGACCACTGGCAACAAAGATTTCCTACTAATGTCAAGGATGTAGCAGCTGTTTGCAGGCAACTAGCAGAGAAGAGAATGCTGGTAAGAATTTCAAGAAACAAACCTCTGCAAGGTAAAAATGGTTCAGGTTCCGGGCTTCGTTCCTGAACAACCGAGAACTGCACATAACCCACATTATTCTGTGGTGCCATCAGTTTGTTTGGTCGGACTCACGAATGGTTTCCAGTTGGACATTAAGAATGTGTGTGTTGTTCAGTAAGTGAGCAGTACTGAATAGCCGGGTTCCTCCTCCCCAGCTATTTGACCTTGGTTGGTTGGCTCGCTGGCTCGCTCGTTTCCCTTCTGTTAATCCTACAGAATATAAGATACTTGTGAAAGGCCGGGTTGGATGGGTGTAACACCAGTTGTAAGTCTCCGTCGCCGGTCAGGTGTTCTCTGAAAATGCACAGTGCGTTTCCAGAACATCGGTGAGGTGCTGTAGCGTGTCTTTCAGGAGAGGATCTTGCTGGAAGGTTGTTCTGCACAATTCTTGCACAGGAATTGCTCTGAGCACTAGCAAGCTGCCTTTTTTCACTTGTTTGCTGTTTCTTTTCTAGGACCCATCAGTAAAAGGAACATTTCACTGGTCTGGCAACGAACAGATGACAAAGTATGAAATGGCATGTGCAATTGCAGATGCTTTCAACCTTCCCAGCAGCCACTTGAGACCAGTAAGTGATGTGGTGTTTGACCTGTAGAAAGATGGATGAGCTTTATCATTTCAAGTAGTAGGGCTCATGCTAGCTATACAAGTAAGCTTGCTCTTTGGGACAATCTGTGTATGGCTGGCACAGCAAATGGATTGCTGAGGACGCTGTCTAGGATCTAACTCGGGAGAACAACCGCTGCTCTGACCTGCTGAATTATGAGAATTACCAGGCAGTCAGGAACTGGTTTTGCAGTCTGTAGTGCAATGGAACAGTTTCCCTTAGTCATGAGTTGATCCCTATTTTTTTCTTTTATTTTTGTCCTAAAAGAACTTTACACATTGACAGAACATTAACTTGAAGGTAGGGATCTGTAAAAAAATTTCCATGGCCAGATTAATTCCTGAATACATGTCCTTAGAACTTCAAATCATTTTCAGTTTGCTTGAAACACCTGTCTTGCAGTTTTACTGACACTTAAAAGTAAGACTGCTCTTAAAGACATACTGATGAATATGACATGTAAGTAAGATTTTATTTCTATCCAAAATAAATTCCAAGGAATCTGAACTAGTAAAGGCTGGAACTGAAATGTAGCTTGGAAGATGGAAAGGAAAAGAATGGAGAACACTGTGTTAGTCTCTTCAAGTACATTGATCAAGGTTTGGTTCTGTCAAGAGTTCAGAGCATTCTTTACCCTGTGATTATAGTGATAGGGTGAAAACAAGAATAAAAAGTAGAAAAACAAAAATGATGAGCAGCAATTGAGTGGGAAAACTAATTTAAAACAATTCATATCACTTTGCCTGACATCTGTTATGTTGAAATGAAGTTAGCCATAAAACGAGCAAACAAACAAAAAAACAAACCACAAAATAGTTTGAATATATGGAAAGCTATAAAGGGAAACTTGTAAATATACAAGAATATTTTTCTGCTGTTTCTGAATACTTGTTGATGTGTTGAGTTTTGGTTTTCTGTTTCTTTTTTAGATTACTGATTGTCCGGTTGTGGGTGCCCTTCGTCCGAGGAATGCTCAGCTGGACTGCTCCAAGTTGGAGATGCTGGGGATAGGTCAGAGAACGCCATTTCGAACGGGG
This sequence comes from Coracias cyanogaster, assembly GCA_033124195.1. NCBI lineage: Eukaryota > Metazoa > Chordata > Aves > Coraciiformes > Coraciidae > Coracias > Coracias cyanogaster. The sequence continues at coordinate 58,861 of JAVSBS010006369.1, read as the reverse complement.
ATCAAAGAATCACTTTGGCCTTTCCTTGTTGACAAGAGATGGAGGCAGACAGTCTTCCATTAGTTTGTAACTTTTTTAGTAAAAGAATGGTATGTGGCACTTTTTTAAAAGAAAAAAATAGTTTTGTATGAGTGTTCTTAAATTGTGACATTTATGAGTTTTCATGTAATCGGGTAAACAAATGGTCTTGCACTAGTGAAATGATTAGCCTAAAAAAAGGTCGGTAACAAAAACTGAGCCTATTTGATGTCATGGATTTTTCCTTCTATTTGCACCTGTCTGACTTTGTGTCTGTTCCTAGCAGATTACGGTTTTTGGTCCTTGGTATCTTTTGCTCCTAAGAAAAATGCAGATCACATGTAGACTTACTTTTGGCTGAAGTACATTATTGACGCTTAAGGTCTGTGCCGTTGTTGTGTATACCATTTCTGTTCATTAAAAGACATGGTCAGTTAGTTTATCACCAAAAATGGGAGTTGTTTTTAAATTCTGAAGGTGTTCTTACGAAGCTCAACTGAGGTAGGAATTGCTAAATGTTTGTTTTGCTTGAGCTCTGATCAAAATGTTTTTTTAAAAAGTGAAACTTTATTTTTGCAATTATCAAGTGTACTTTTTATGCTTGAAATATATTCAGAATGTTCTGTAACTTGAATTGCCTGAAGCTTCATATTTGTACAGTAAGTTGTATGCATTTGTTTTAATGGTGAGAAAAGCTGGGAGAGGGTTGGGAGGGTGGGGAACAAATAAATTTTCATCTGGGGTTTTTTTGGGTGGGAGGATTGGAGGTTTTTTTTGGTTTTGGGGTCTTCTCCAGTGGCGTTTTTTGTATAAAAGCATGAAGTATCTTCATCTTTCTCTTTTTTTGGGGAAGCAGTATTTGGGATTGGTGAAACTATTGTGAGGAAGATGTTTGTTAGTCAATAGATGTGAGATGGAGAGGAAAGGTATAGCAGCAGTTTGTAGCACTGCGGCTTCTTTTGCACAGACTGACAGATCTTGCACGGGTGTAGCTTGTTCTGGAACCGCAAAGTGCATGTCTTGAAGGTTTGTTGAAGGATAATAATGTAACCAAGATTATCTAATATGTTCTTAAAGTTGTACTCAGGAGCCAGGTAAAGTGAAGGAAGAACATGGTTTGTAATGGTTTAGCTTCCTTATGAAGTTGTAGAATCAACGATATAAATGTTCTGACAGCAGATTATTAGTAAAACTAGGAAAAATTGTTTATTATTAAAAACTAAATTATTTGGATGATCATTTATTTTTCTGAGACTGAAATGAAGGAGGGGAAGATGTTCACTTTTTATTAAAAAGAAAGGGGGTGGGGGGGTGACACAAAAATCCAGAAGATCTTCTAAGGGTCATCTTTACATTTAGTAATTTAATTTTCAACTGGCATATGCTAAGAGTTTATAATCCCAATTTGTTTTTAGTCTGAGTTCCTGATATACACATGGTAACCTATCTCCAGAATGACAATAAATATATATTGCCAGCACAAGAAACAGTTGTTGATTGTTTCTTTACCATCAGGCTGTTTATCTGAATCATAAATACTTGCAGTTCTTGAAATTGTGTGCCTTTCCAGTGATTTTTTTTCCTCCTCGCCCCCCCTTCCTTAGTTCAATAAACTATTTACAGACTACGGATTAGGTTGGATCAGTTTCTTTCTGTTGCTGTCCTGCTGCCTTGGGATGTGATAAATGTACACATAAATAAAGGTTGAGAAGGTTTTGAAAAGAGGAGCCTGAACCATCCTGGGCCTCAAGAAGATGCCAAATACTGTCCCTCCACCTGCAGGTAGCTAAGTTTTTATTAAATTTGGCACCACTTTTTTTTTTTTTTTTTATCACAGTATATTTCAAACTGATACGGAAAACTGGAGATGACAATAAAAGCCACAAGAAGAAAAAATGTAAGGAACTAGAGGGGGACAGTAGGCTCGCTATTTCATTGTGTGGTTTGGTTTGTTGTTTTTCTTCCTTGGCATGCACAATCAGAAGTGACAGTGTTTTATTAACACTTTATTTCATTTTTAAGATGTGGTAAAATACAGTAACATTTGGAAGGCAGTTTATTCCATTCTGGACTTGGTGCTGATTTTTGTTAAACAGTTCTCAAAGTGCTTATTGCTAGATCCTTAAAAAAAGTGGATGTTACAATACTGACTTATTTTGAAGTGTAAAGAAAATCAACCTAAAAGGTTTTGAAATAAGGCACACTGACTGTAACTGGATTCCATTCGTAGCTTCTTTCATTCATTAACTTTTACAGCATGGTTCAAAAGTCTAATTTAGATTGAAGCCTCACTATGTTAATCCTTGAAACCAAGAGTTTTGGGTTAATGCTGCCTAAATTCTGCCAAAGTGATCATGAATATCAAGCCGTCATATGTGGGAAATCCCAAGCTGAGATATTCAGTCGTTTTGTATAATGTGTTAAGATCTGGATTCTGTACAGATAAATATGTTAATGATAAAATTAAGGAATATCTATTTGGCAATCTATTTTCCATTTTGTTCCATATGCAGTCTATAAAAAATAAATGCCAGACTCCATCTGGCTATCATTTCTTCAATTTACTACCATGATCTGAAGGCTGTGACAGATTACAAAGGTTAAAGGAAAGCATGTTCTTAAATGCCATGTCTATTTGTTACATGGTTTTCATGCTTAAAAGGTGAAAATCTTAGCTTTTACATATGATAGCAGTTACAAAATCAGTCTATCATCTGACAGAATATTTAAACCAAAATACAGAAATAACAGTTCCTCTTTTTTTTTTTTTTGTGCCAAATGAAGACTATGGAGTCACTATTTCAAGTGTTCTAGTAGGAAATAAAAAATGAATTACCTCTGTCATCGCTGTGAAGAAAAGACTACAGGTCAGTTAAGTTTTGCCAGAGGTCATCTGCATCCTCAGCACCCCCCCTACCATAAAGCCTAGTGGAAGTTGCCCTGGAGAATGTAGTCTTCAAGACACTATTACTGGACAGATGCCTTTGATGACATTTTCCTCATTGGTCATAGATATCTAAGAGAGCACTACAGATACCGCAAGAGGCAGTGAAACTCATACTAAAATTTTCCAATTGCTTTTTAAGCTCTCTCGCTGTTGAAAGAATCAGTTACAGTCTTCCTTTTTCTTCTCTAGCTTTGTGTTTCTGGCTGCTTGGCTTTGTAGGGATTTGTGTTGGTCAACAAGAGCTCAGGAACTGTTCAGGGTCACAAATCATTGTGATTGCATGAGACACGATCTTTGTGTGCATAGGAAAGAATGGCTTCTTTTTACAGAGGCACAGCCAATTTCTGCCAGCTTACTGATAAACTACGGCAATCCAGAGTCAGTCCTGCTGGAATCCTCCTGCTAGGGTTATCTGATGTTTATATTCATTTATGCATTGCTCTCTCTCAGCTAAGGGGATAAAGAAAGAAAAGTCACTCATTTTAAAGTCTCTTTTTCTTTTCAGACTGCAAAGATGCACTTCACTTTTTATCTTCCAGGCCTTCTAAACCTGAAGGACAGATTTTAATGAATGAAATGCAGTTTCTTTTATCGTCCTGGTTTTGAAGTATTTCTACATAAAGATGAGATAAAAACCATACAGATTTGTCCCTAAACAAAATGAAACAGAGTCAAAGCAAGCATTTTAGAAATATTTCAGTTCTTTTCTAAGTCTCCACTATTGTTTTAGGGAAATAAAATACTGGAATTCAAAAGATTAATGCAACCTATTTACTCAATTTCTTGAGAAATTTGTTGACTTAGTGTTGTGCCCTTCCTCTACCGTCTGAAGCTAATTTTATTAGCATGGCTTCATAGCAGGGATAGCTGTTAGTGTCTGCACAGAAAAGAGTTAGGTTTCATGTCATTCTTCAGTGACAGAAGTCTGTTTTTAAACTCTACTTTCTGGCTTATTGCTGGCATGAGGCCCTGCAGAAAGGTTGTCACTGTAAAGCTGCACAGTGTTATTCTCTCCACATTACTCCATTTTGCTGTTACAAGTTTAAGTAAAAGTTACTTGTTTTAAGAAACTGAAGTTCCAAAAATTGTGTTCTTCTCATAACTGATAAACTGAAAAGCCGTCAGGGAAAGGTAGAGACTTATTAGACCGGTGGCCTTGAAGCCATGAAGCAATATCCACTAATATCCACAAATTTCCCAGAAAGCTGGGCTTCTGCAAGTTCATAGAAACCTGACATTTTTCAGGAGTGAGCCCTTTGAAGAAATTTCTTGGCTGTTTTGAGCAGCACTAAGGTGTAAGTGCTTGCTTTCCAGTAGAAGCTCTGTAGCAGAAGTGCCCGTGTTGTAATTCATCTCCCACGGGCTTTTGTGCACAGCTCAACTTTCGTGCCCATTAGAATTATAAATCAGGTTGTTGCCAGTTTTTTTCAGAAAGTTTGAAACTGCCTCCTTGCATTTCAAATTTCCAGTTTGCTAATAGACAAATTCTCCATTTGCTAAGGATTTTGAAAACAAAATAGTAATAAAAAAAAACCCAAAACCTGAACTTGTTGGATTCTGCAGTGCTAGATTCTCTTAAATTCCAAAATGTAGTATTTTCTCTGTTAAATGCTGAAAGAAAAATAAACCTGATGTCTTACTTCTACATATCCACTCTTTTCTGTACTCTAGGACTCAGTTTTTGAGGTCCAAGTGAATCAAGAACACCAGAAGATGCATTAAATCCTTTTGGGTATTAAGAGCCACATTTTTTGTGAACTCACATGAAAGTTTCTAGGAAAACATAATTTCAGTTCCAAACAGTCTTTTAGCATTTCTCATTTCCTACTGTGTGTTAGCCAGTAGATTTAAAATAAAACCAGGTTGACAGAAGTTGGTGACATTTCTCGTCACACCAAAAGAAATCTAAGTTACAACATGGCAGATGGGCATTTTTCTGCTGCTATCTGGAACAGGATCTGGCCAAGTCATCAATGCACCTGTCAGTTCCGTTTTAAATTACTATAGCTGAAGGAAGGCAGAAGCAATTTGCACCAGATGCTGCATCCCTGAACAAAGGAGAGAAGACAATCTGATATCCTGATCACCGCACCAGGCTACAGTTGTTTGTAGTGCTCTCAAAACTAATAAGCTGATTCGTTAAGTCCCAACTGGCTCAGGATGTGTTTACAAGGCTGTTGTGAAACATGGGGACTGCAGTTGAAGCGGTGGGGTTGGGGATTTTCATGTGTGTATTTTATGAGAAGGACACCACTCAGAGAGCATCTCAAGTTCTGCGAAATACAGAAAGTAGGCTACTTCATAAAATCCAATCATCTCGCTGTTTAGGCATTCTTTGCTTCGGTATTGGTGCATTGTGTTAGTTCAGTTCTTAATGCAGATTCACAAAAAAACTTCATTAAAAACTAATTCCTATAAATGAAGTCCTTCTGCGGGCTCAAGCTCTTAAGAAATGGCTGAAAAAATTCACTTAGCCTTGCCTGACACCACCCACTTATGACAACATAACACCCCCATAAGCGTGTATCTAAACTCAGAGCGTTCGAGTCTTTTCAGCTACAGAGGTGAGTCTGGGTCTGAATTAGAAGGGATGGCTGAAACCAGCTTCTCGGTGGTCCGTATCACAAGAAGTAACCAAGCCTGTCAGGGAGGATTTCCCTTCCTCTCCTAGGGTGTGCTTCAGAGGGACTACACATCTATTCAGGAGGCTCAGAAAGTATGCTGTGTGTGGAAAGCAGGATGGCAGCAGGCTAACTCTTGACCCACACCACCCTAACATACCTTCAGGAGGTACCTGCAGGAGCTCCATGGTAACCTGTGCCTGTGTGGCATCTGTCAGAGCAGGCAAAACGCAGGACGAGCAGTCCGTGGGATATGAGGCTGAAGCGGATGCTGCTGTGCACGGACCGGTGACGGGGCTGCAAGCTGCAGGGCCATGAGGATTGAGTTGTTCTCCGCGTACCCTGGAGGCAAGAACCAAAGTTTCAAAACTGTGTCATTTTGCTTTAGAATTTTTCTCTCGTTGATTATTGGCTGCAATCACGTGCCAGAATGGACAATCAAAATTTAAATCTTATTTACTTCCTAAATGAAAAAAACACATTGGTGAGTGGTGACAGACCCATGCATATCTGTTAGAGAACTTAATTTCAAATCACATCAGTGAATTCTGGTCTTATTTATGTGACGCTGATTTACAATAACTCACTAATTACATAAATTATTCAAGTTTTTAGCCATTCTGTTCCCACATGCTCTATAATTCAATCAAAATTGGGTATTCTTTTTAAGTGGCACATCTTTATTTAAGCTGTTGGTTTAATGTATTAACTTTACAACCAGTCACTCAGATACGGAAATGCTTGCACATCTAGGGATTACAGTGTAATGGGAGCTTAGGTGAACGGTATAATAAGATAGAAATCCATAGCCTCCTGCTATATACACTGGTTTTGATGAGATTTTAGAGTTCAGAGATAAATTGAATGAAGCTTAGCATTGTCTTCAGGGACCTTGAGTTGCAGCTTTGAGTTCAGGGGAACTTGTGGCTTTGCAATGTTGTTTGTTTACTTTATAACTCTTATTTGCCTGAATTTGTATTTAATTAAAACCTTAGACAAATGAGACTTCTGTCTGAAATGGCTCCTTTATAACCTGAGAAGGGGCTCCCGAGGCGGACTGGCTGACACTAGCTCCCAAAATAATGACTGCGGTGCAATGGTAGAGGGCATTTGCCAGCATGAAAAATTGCCCTTAATAGTTATGGAAAAAGTGTGTAGACAGCAAGGATTAGGAATTACATTAACAAAACTATTACAGAACATATTTCTGTGTGCTTAATGTTCCCCTGATTTCACTAAGGTTCCTTACAATGCTTACGTTAAAGCACAGGCATAAAACTTCAAAGCGTCAATGCTTGGGAGTGTCTTGATGAGAGGTGAATAAGGATACAGATGGTCCCTTTACATGTATTTTTAAGGTTTGATAGTGGTCTGTTGGCATTACTGTAGTTCATACTGATATCAGAGTGGTGCAATTAAGCTCCAAATATTTTTATCGCAGTCTAAGAATTGGAACTGCTGGCAGGGAGTGAAATCACAGCGGAGGGACCTAATCAGATCCTTTCGGTCACTGCTCCTACCCCAGCCCCAGTGACAATTCTGTACTGGCAAGAATATGTGTAGGGCTTGCACTGCATTTTATGGGATTGTTGTGTCGGTGAAAGGCAAAGGAGGGGCTAGATTTTGCTTTAAAGAAATATGAGAAAGCTAATTGCTCACACAGTTAGTAGTAGAGCAGAGAAACATTTTCTAGGAAAAAGGTCCTCTTGTACCAACACCCAGTTCTACCATTTGAGCGAAGGGAACAGCTTACGTGGTTAGCAATTGTGGTAACAGGCTCTTAGTCCTTCAGGCTGGCCCACTGCCAGAAGACAGAAAAGACACATTTGGCCCATATGTCCAGGAAAAGCTTATTTTGAACCTTCAAGACTGAGGTACTTTTAACCCCTGGTTGTACATAAAAACATTTTCTGGCCTCCTGCTATCCCCTCTTCCTCCCTTCACCAGCACTCTTTTTAGTCATCAGTACACAAATCTTTTAAGTCATCAGCAGGAATTTTAATTGCTTGGAGTTTCTGATCCTAATTTTATATATATATTTATTTATTTATATATATACTTTATATGCCTGATACATTTGATTCACAGCGTGTTGTGCTTGTTGCCACTGCCTGTTTGGGAAGTTTCCAAACCAGCCCTGTACTTTACCAATTCAAATACCAGATTCTGTTCTTGCATTTTGATTCAACCACTGTATTTTTATTCTTAACTCAACAAGCAAGTGATCTAATTTTCAGGGTTACTGATCATCATCTAATAGTGAGTGGCTTGCAAATTCTGAGTCATTAGAATATAGGAAAATCAGTAGTTTTGAAAGTCCTGAATGATGGATGGGCAAATGGTATAGAAAAAAAAGACTTAATAAGTCAAGGTTAAGGAATCAATAAAAAAGAAGCTTGCATTTCTGTAGCAGTCCTAACCACCCAGTTCTGTTGACTCGGGTGACATGAACAGGTAGCACAAATATCCCATGTAGGTTCAATTAGTTCAACAATAACCCTGAAGAACTCATTGGGACTTGATAAGATGCATCCTGAGGGAACTGGCTGATGTATTTGCCAAGCCACTCGCCATGATATTTAAGAAGTCCTGGCAGTCAGGTGAAGTCCCTGGTGACTGGAAAAAGGGAAACATTGCACCCATTTTTAAAAAGGGTAGAAAGGAGGACCCTGAGAGCTACCAACTTGTCAGCCTCACAGGTCTGCACTGGGACCAATACTGTTTAATATCTTCATCAATGATAGAGACAGCAGGATCAAGTGCACACTCAGCAAGTTTTCAGTTAACACCAAGCTGAGTGGTGCAGTTGACATGCTGGAGATCCATCCAGAGGGACGTAGACAAGCTGGAGAAGTGGGCCTGTGTGAATATCATAAGGTTCAACAAGGCCAAGCACAAGGTCCTGCACCTGAGTTGGGACAACCCGCAGTATCAGTACAGGTTGGGGGATGATGTGATTGAGAACAGCCCTGCAGAGAAGGACTTGGGGCTACTGGTGGATGAAAAGCTGGACATGAGCCAACAATGTGTACTTGCAGCCCAGAAACCAATTGCATCCTGGGCTGCATCAACAGAAGTGTGGACAGCAGGTTGAGCCAGGTGATTCTGCTGCTCTACTCTGCTTTGGTGAGACTCCCTCCTGCAGTGCTGTGTCCAGCTCTGGAGTCTTCAGCATAAGAAGAACATGAACCTGCTGCAGAGGGTCCAGAGGAGACCTGGCTGAGGGACATGTGAGGGGATCAGACTGGACATAAGGAAAGCCTTTCACATCATGAAGACAGTCAGACACTGGAACAGGTTGCCCTGAGAGGCTGTGCAGTCTCTGTTCTTGGAGAATTTTAAGACCAGACAAAAAAAAGTGCCACCTGTCCTTACCTCAGAGCTGACCCTGCCTAGAGCAGGAGGTTAGATTAGAGACCTCCTGTTGTCCCTTCTAACCTGAAATATCTTACAATCCTATGACAGAAAAAGGTTAAGAGAATTCAGAAAACGTAGAAGGGAAACACTATTTTATTTTTATAAGCAGGAAATATCTAGGGGGAAATCCAGTAAGAAAAGATGAAGATGAATGGTGCTGGCACTGCCAGTAGTGTAAGTGAATTTATTTGGCCCCGCTATTCATGAGAAAGGCTGAAGAAGGTCAAATTCTGGAAACTGGAGTAAGTGAGATGTTAAAAGGTTTTATGATTGTGCTGGAGCAGGCAGGCAATTAGAAGTATTAAAAGCTGACAAGGCACAAGGTCAAGATGAATTATGTATTTCAGTGTTGTAGCAGGAGTGGGAAGACAAGTATTTTGAGCAGCACATGCTTTGCAGTACTGGAGCTTCAAAAGATGGATGTAGGCCTGAAGAACTGAAAATGAACAATGCTCTTGCATACATGGGGCTTTATTTTGCACAAGTTCAGTTTCCAAAGGAAGACAGCAGGAAGGGAAGGGTTTGTGAAAAGGGTCCAAATGAAAGCAAAACATTCCTCTGTGTGAAGTTCTGTGTGTTTTCTTGAAATAATAATCTAAATCGTCAATCAACAGTCCTGCAATAGTTTTACTGTTCCTTGCAAGAACAGGCAATACAAGCTCACATAGCCCAGTGCGTGGCAGCAGCAGGTATTTTTTTATCCTCTCCAACGTGTATGAACATCAAAGAGGCATCAGGAAGGCATCACAGAGGTGAAGCGCTGGCTTCAGATTTTCTCCCTGGGGACCTAAGGCACCATACTTCATGGTCTACAGGGGACTATACTTTCTCTGATTAGCTCAAGCAGAAATAGACAGGAACCAAATCTGTGCATGACTGTTTCAAGTCTTTAGTGGACAGTTAGCTCCAATATAAATGCAACTGCGTACACTGATGATAGTGATACACAAAGGCAACAGATACTAAGAAGAAAAAAAGCAAAAAGAGACACAGTGAAAGCACAAGATAACCAGCATCTGTAAACAAAGCGCTCTATCTGAAAACAAGTCAAATACATTAGTGTAAATGAAGATACACTTAATAACAAAAACATTAACATGTGTAATATTAATGTTATCTTTCCATGCAAACAAGATGTAAACAACAATACTGAAGAGCAGACCTGTGCCTTACAGAGATATTTCATCACACTGAGATGTAAGCAGCGGTCAACACATTATACAATTTTCTTTTACAAAGGCATTTCAAGGCTGCTTAGGAGCTGGGCACTGAGTGGAAGATGCAAGTACCTGTCATACACACGAAGTCTCTAACAATTCTGCAGCAGGCTGCGCCTGTCTCAATTCACACACAGCCTGCAGACTTCCTAAAAGTACCGTTCATTTTGACCCGACTTTTAAAAGCACGGAAGGAATATTATGTATCCAGTCAACGTGAACTGGATGCATAATACTTATTTGAACCTTTATTTGTGCTTTTGACATTCCCTTTCTCTGTTACCTACTCATTGCAACTAAGTGGGGTGCTTTATACAATGTCCTCCTGCCTCCTGCTGAGACTCTTCTAGTTTATTCTATGAGGAGAAACGTACAGCTTCTTCAGCTTCTAGAAACCTAATTCATCAAACTGTAGCCGCAGGGGCATTCCTGCTAAGTGTCAGATCTAGAGGCTTCACTTCTGGAGGTCAGTATTAAACTAATGCAGAGGAAGGGAAGAGAGTGAGTTCAAAACAAGAAGTCCAGACAAAAGGAGGTGACCTCCAGAAATACTTGCTCTGGGCACCTCACAGTACAGAGCAGAGGATTCTTATTTCCTCTTCTCTCTGGGGAAATACATGTGGGGTTGGATGGACGTTCAGCAAATTATTACCTCCTGTATTCAGTCTTTATTTTTATTTTAGTTTCAAATCTCAGGTTATGATTGGTCCTTTTTGTGTGATTTTTGAAGAGGACCTCCAGTACAAAAGGAGAGATATAACACAAGAGGCTAAAAGCAGGGCAATAACTACTAGTGACAATATAGGAAACAACAAATACTGAGCAGATGTGAAAAATGCAAGGAAATGTATTTAATAGTGGGGTGATAGGCTTGGAGATACAGATTTAGATCATCAGGGTATGCTGAAGATAGATGTGAGGGGCCTGAAGGTGCCACTGGCCCGGCAGCCCATTTTCCCTGGCCCTGGCTGGGTTTGGCCGCAGCGCAGGGTCAGTCCCAAGGTTTCGCAGCATGCTCTGGGATCCATCTGTCCAGAGAGGCTCTGGGGAAGAGCTGTGGGAAGCCTCCCTGGGCCTTTGCCCCTGGGGCTGACTGCAGCTACCACCACTGTCTGCTTTCCCTTTTAGGTGCAGAAGGACTGTGGCCAGCAGCTGAGGAGCTTGGGCTGCCCGCCTGCTCTATGAACAGCCCCTCCTGCTTCTCCCTCGCCAGGGACGTGTTAAGAAAGGCACATTCAACTTGTTTTTTCAAAACTGTCAGGCCTGTATGAAAGGAAAAGCCTCTAGGCTGCGTGGGAGTAGAGAAATAGCTTAGAAAGTTTCCCTTCTTGAGTCCTAGTGGTGGCCATTTTGACTTCCTCTTCAAAAAGTATATATTTTACTGATCATTTATTAGACAAAGCATGGCATTAGGCACCAGTGAGTGTCTAACAGAAGCAGAATGACTAGAAGAAGATTGAGAATATTACAGGCTTGTAAGTCTGATCTCAGCAGCAGAAAATACATGGAGAGCAATTATACACACAGAACATTTAGATATATGTAACTGCTTAAGGGGTAGTCAGCATGCATCCTGCAAAAGAAGATTAGGCAAGATAAATATGCTTGGCAGCTCTGAGTAGGCAGGACAGAGAGAGTGGATACCATTTATCTGGATTACGGGGAGGGAGGGCAAATTTTTTTAATCCTACATAAACCAAGAGATGACTCATTTTCAAAGTCCATAAACATAGCTTGAGGAAAGACAGCCAGTGGACTGGATTATGGCAGGTAGAGACAACAGATATAAATATCATGTAACACTTTTATTATAAAAATTCCCCTTCTGAGTTTCAGCGACTGCTTAGTGAACCCCTGAGGCTTTGTGTTTCTCTCTATTGCATGTTAGTAACCCCTACTGACTTTACTACTGTCCTAATATAAGAGGAGTCACTGCAGCAGTTTCTGTAGTGGAAACTTGATTCTGTGTTCACTTATAAATATCTACATTCACAGGAGTTAAGAACAGAGGAAGGGCTCCAACCTGCCATCAAGGACTCTGGCAGTAATTAAGTCACCCATTTTAGGATGTGGTGGAACACGTGTTAAGACCACGTGCTGCAGTAATGCAGGGATGGATACCACTGGAGCCAGGGCAACTCTCTGGGCCTCCATCTTCATTTTCATTTCCACCTGCAGCAGCCATTAGTATGATTTTGCTTTTATTCTACATAAAAAATTTCAGAACGTAGCTCAGAGCACAGTAGGGACATTTTTACCCTAAGGTCCTTTCTGTAGGCTAGAAAACTCTTCACAGATTGGACCCCAATGGGTTTTTAGTACCTTCAGTTGCAGTTGTACTTGGTATTCATCTAAGGCACAGCCTACACGAGGGCTCCCCTATTTGAGGCCTTATTGCTGGCAGTGCCACCACAGGTAGAGCAAGGCATCCAGCCCTCCCTAGGGATCTCAGAACAGCTAGAGCTTTAAAACTGGAATAACTTCAAAAGCTCATTTTAATTCTGCACAGAAGGCTTCACCCAGTCTACATAGGGAAATTAAACTCGTCAAAGGAATTTTCATAAGTGACAGCCCCATTTTCTAGTTCTCAAGCACCAAGTGAGATGTTTCATGGGGGCTTCTGGCATTGTGAGCAAATGTTTAAATAAACACACGACCTGCTTCCCCCGGCCAGACTTCAGTGCCCTCAGCACTTCTGTTCACAGTTTGCCTTACAGTATTGCCTTGCATGAAACTACTTGTTTGACTGTGCAAACCAATCCTTGCGTCTGAGGCCTAAGTCATCTTCACCCCTTAAACCAAGCAGCAGCAATCAGTTAAAAAAGATGAACGCTGCTGCCGCCCCCCCCGCCCCATTTTTCTCTTCCGCGACTGAAGCCCCACAATGTGCACCACGACTGCCAGCATGAGAGAAATGTGCCAGCAGGGAGTAAAAACCGCGCAGCCCACCTCTCACTGGAGGTACCCGCTGGCAGGTCCCCGCCTCCGGCTCTCCGCCTCAGCCTCAGTTCCCGCCTCAGCCTCCGCTCCCGCCTCAACTCCTGCCTCAGCCTCAACTCCCGCCTCAGTCCCAGTCCCCGTCTCGTCCCCGTCTCCACCTCAGCCTCAGCCTCAGTCCCCGTCCCCGCCTCAGCCCGCGGCCCCGTCCCCGCCTCAGCCCCGGCCCGGGACCGCCGGCGGCGCGCAGCCCGCGGCGGGGGATGTTTCTAGAAGGGGAGATGGCGGCGCGGGGCTCGGCCGAGGGCTGCCAGCGCCCCTTGGGCGGCCGGACCTGGAGGCAGCAGCTGCAGGTCTGTTTTTGTTCCTGGCTTTTGCTTACACGTGTTTCTGGTTGTTTTCAGGAGTACTCTCTTGTTCGTTCTTTTACTGTATCCAGATGGTTCCAGGAGGAGTTGCTGTGCTTGTTTAGGTACTATGGGCTTCATGTCTTTAAGTATAATGGTTGGAGCTGCTTACTTAAAAGGAGTGTTGAGGAATATTTTTTTCCTGACCTTTTAATAGGTCTGACTTTGCCAGGTTGTAAAAAGAGTTGATTGTTCAGGTGTGAAGCTTCATAATTTTGGCTGTGTGACCTCGGTGGCTGCTGAGGCTGTGAGACCTTCTGTGGAGACCTAGCTGTGCTTCCAAGTGCTTGACACACCATTTTGCGGTCAGAAGCATCGCTTTTGCAGGTGCTCTAGGCCATGTACCTGTGCTTTTCCAGGGCAGGGTGTTCTGTGGCTACAGAAGTGTCCTGCTTTCTGTTCTGACCCTGTAGCTCAGTGGTCAGTGGGTTACTGTAACACTGCTCCCAGGTGCCTTGCGTTAGAGTGTCATTACACTCTGCTTGTCCTCTCTGTTTCCTTTTATTTAAATCAGGTGAATAACAGGAGTAAGATTGCTCAAGACTTCAAGTGAGGTTCAGTTACCATCATGGCAGTAGCTGATGCAGCCTGTAACTGTGTATGGAGGTGCTCAGAGCTTCAGGTGATGTGCATGAAAGCTGGGGATGAAGTTTCTAGGTGGTAGTTACACTGTTTTTATATGTTAAGGGCAAGTCTTAAGAATACTCCTTGATTTCGGTTTTGTGCTGGGAAGCGCCTATGGAACTGAGTTCTGTACATCTCCACCTTTTCTTTTACGTGGGGAAGAAACCCGCCTCTTCTCCTTGGCCTTGCTCACCAAGGTAAGTGCAGCTAGCAATCATCTTAATGCCTCCAAAAACAATGGCTGTCCTAAGCGTGCTTTTTTTTTCTGTACAAAAAGAATAAATGATGCTCAGGGCTTTTAGTAATGTATTAAGTAGTGCAGCTTAACATGTGATAACGATGCAAATATTGTCTTGACTACGGTAGGATGGAATTTGTTTGAAGTTAGTGACTTTCACAGCAAGTGAGCTACAGGTGCTTGCTTGGGCAGAGGCCTGCTGTAGCACCTAGATCCAGTGGAAGAGCCAGCACTGCTTTTCCTGGGGGAGTTCAAGCCTGTTCCTGAGACTAGCCCGAGCTGGAAAGTGTACTCTGTCCTTAAATTAGCTGTTCTTGTGCTTAACTATTCAGCTATGAGAAAGGTGGGGTGTTTGTGTCTGTGTCGGGGTTGGTTTTGTTTGTTTGTTTGTTTGCAGATGTTGGGGTTTGTGGTTTTTTTTTTTTTTGCAGTGTGTTTTTTTTTTTTTTTATTTTCTTAGTCGGGCATTAGTATTTACTTTGAATACATATGTAAAGTTTTGGGAGAGCCTGCTTAACCGGTAGGAATCA
>JAVSBS010006369.1:30313-43490 GCA_033124195.1 Coracias cyanogaster | reverse complement strand
GGATTCACCAGGGCAGTGGAACAAACCTTTCAATTACTTTGTCAAAAAATAATTACTGCTTAGAAATTCAGCTGTCTCAGAACAGATGGCACGTTTGTTAGACTTCATTGAGTAGATTTTTTCGTTTATTGAAGCGGGAGGGAATTTCATGTTTGCAGGTAGAAGCAGATAGGTAGTTAAAATTTTATAATGTTTAATATTTCTTTATGTATTTATATTGATGGAAGCAGCAAAGTAGCGGGTTTGTCAATTTGGTGGACACATGCTAAGGGTGTGAGTAGGGCATTCGTTTCCCCTCTGATGTAACACTTGTAGAAGGGGTGGTATTTAGTTGGTAGTGTGTACGCATCACTTGCTGGATGCTACCTGCCAAAACTGTGGAAGTTAGAATGGGTGGAGGCTATAGGGTCATATTTAGGGGCTATGTGTAGAAATGTATCTGCTTGTTCCTTTTGTCTAGTATAGTTGAGAAGCAGTAAAGTAAGTCTGAAAATCTATGTGACTTCAAGCAAGGTATTGCTTTGTACCTTTCTTAACTAGTATCAAGAAAATAATGATCACAATGGCATTTTTCTTGTGAAATGTACTGAGATGTCCGGGTAGAAAACACTATACAGGATTTAGCTTTGTTTATGTAATTAAAATATGAACAATCTCATTCTAACTATGTGTGAAATCTCTGTGTTTTAAATAGAATGTTCATCTGCATCATTTGGAAGTGTCTATTACTGCTTCATACACGATGACAGAAGTGTGTCAATAGAGCAGCCAGGAACAAAATACTAGAGCCTTCTCGTTCTCCCTTTTTACTCCCTGGCAATTCTAGTGTTTAATTTTCACTTACTACAGCAGATGATATGAACATTGGAAAGAAATGCACCTAATTCTGAATTGCACTTTTGACCCCTTGTCTTTGACCCTGACAGACATGTCGGCATTGGAAATAAAATTCTGGCAGTTTTGCTTGGTTCAGTAAAAGGCAAGTTTGCAGAGATGGACAAGAAATCTATTCCTGCTCTGTAGATTTATCACAAAAATGCCTAGAGCAAACAGCAAAGTGAGTTTGCTTTACTGGAGACAAACTCACACCTTTGCTCTCTCAAAGACCCTGTTTACAAGTTAAAGCCATGGTTCAGTCAGTCTTTCTTCTTAAACTACCAATCTATAGGTGCTCCCTGAAGGCACTTGCAAAGAAAGGAATCAGGAAATATCCTCCTGCTATCATGGTCTAACAGAAGTGCTTGATGTTCTGAATATAGAATGATTGTGTTTCAGTAGTCTGAAAGCCTGGAGAGCTGAAGTTGAAATGATGTCACATACATGCTGTCACCAGCAAATCTGATTGCTTTGCATAGGAAAAGTCCAATTGGAGTTATCCAGACCAATACAAATCTTTCTGGTACAAAATGCATTCCCAATGAGCCTACTAATGGGCTGTATCATAAAAAGATTTCAAAAGGGTCAGTTGAAATGACTCTTTATGTTATCGTCCTCAAAGGCTCTGCTTACGCTTGGAATAGAGTTGTGTTTGAAAATGGCATTGAGGCACAGCTTGAGCCCAGTTCTTGCTGTTCCATTACGACAATGATTTGGCAGCCTGGCAAGTACTTGGATGGTGTGTTCTAAGCTACATAGTTCTCTTGGAGGAGGTGGGGAAGCATTTTACTTTTATTATATTTAAACAAAGTGCTGTCTTGCACAGATACATTGCATTTTTTTTCCTTCCCTTAATATGGCTAGTTTTATGCTGAACAGTTCTTCTGTGTTAAAGGTCATGGTGACGTGGAATCCATCTTAAATTGCTTTTAAGACTGTTTTCAGCATGGCTTTCCTTCTCAGAATAGACACAATCTGTATTTGCAAGGGGCAGAGTTAATGAAATTAATTAGATTACAAAACAGACGTGGCAACACAATCATGTTATAAACACATAACAAGAAATTGCTGCCGTCACATGGTGTTTGTAAAAGTATATGAACAGAGGGAAGGGGGTGATGAAGGAATAAAAGGGCAGATTTGTGACACTGACTAGAAAGTCAATGCAACAAGCCTGTAGTACAATAGGAAAGAAAATCTGAGTGTTTTGACACCCAGTGCCATCTTCTGTTTGCTAAAAAGGATGGATTTGTATTTACGCACTGTAAGGAAATGGTACATTCTGGTTGTTTGTAAGGAGTGCAGGTGACCTGTCCATTTTCCGCTGGGTACGGTTGTTCGAACAGTTTCTGTTGTGAAACTCCATTTAAATATAGAAACAGATGAAATAAATAAAACCCCTGTAGTTCCCTTTCTGTCTAGGAAGAATGCTGTTAACATTTTTCTCAGACTGCTTGCTGTTTTTCAGAAGATGTTATTACAGTTAATCAAGTAGGCACCATGGTGTGGTGAGGACTACCAAAAAGAAGAAAAAGTCCTGAATTCTTATCCATGGAAGCTGCTGTTGGCTGCTTCTTTCTTTGTAATATCTCTTTATGGCTGGTGCTGTATCATTGCTTGCTTGTGTGTGTGTTTATTACATTCTGAGTCATGTCGTGGGATTTTTCTCTGCATTGAAAGATCACCTACAAATATATATGAAAGGCTATTGTTGCAATGCTGAATCTCAACATTTGCTCATGAATTAGTGCCGTGTCTTCAAAATCCTCTTGATGGCGCTGGAGCCTTAGATATATATGCTCAGAAGCTGTTTCTTTGGGTACCAAATCCTATTATCTAGGTTAGCTCATCTGTATTCAAAAGATCAATGTTGCATTATTACAAAGATCCTTTCAAGTGTAAAAAGGATGGCACTTCATTACAGAAAGTAAAAGAAACTAATCAAACTTTCTTGGTAAAATCATTGACTTTTTAAAGTAAAGGGCAAATTTAAGAATTTGAAAGTCCGAAATGTAAGAGAGTCTTACCGTTGAGGCTCTGTGCTGCTCTAACTTAAATCTCCTGTAACACAGTTCTTGGATTTTTCATATCATGTGAAAAAAAAAAAAAAATGGGGGGATGCAGCCCTCCTGATGGCTTGCGATTGAGTCAAGTTGCCATTTGCTGTCCAGATACCTGAGGTAGCATATCGCTTTGGAGAACTGTCTAGTGTGTGAAGATAGTCTTCATGTGAGAGAACAGATGAGGTCATCTCTTTGTTTAGGACAGTTTGGTTGTGCCTTAGCCTGTGCAGATTTCTGGTAAACCTGAAATCATAACGGACTTGGTTTGAGTGCTTGTCTAGGTTGTCATGTAGCGTTGTACAAGTTGTCATAACAAAGAATCAGGTATTTTCTCTCTTTTCTTTCCATTTGTGAGAGGACAGCCTGCAGCTGCACAGTTCCCTGGTTTATTACGGACAGCTAGGTCTCCTCTCTCATGCCTACTTGTAGCTTTCCAAATGCTTTGTTACAGAAATGGTTATTGCCACTTTGCATTGCTTCCAGAGAGATATAGGGCAGAACCCAGACCACTGAACTTCTGCTTCTAAGTGAATTGGTACTGATTAGCAGCTCATCTCTGAGCACCTCAATGTGAATATTTGTAATTTCTACTAGATTTACTTTTTCTTTCTTTCTTATTTCCCTTGTCTGATTAGGTGACTTGTGTAACTCACCAGCACTGGCAGAACGTGCTGTAGAAAATGCTGCTCAGAATTCCCTTTTGGTGACTGAATGCTTGGTTCAATTTTCATGAATAAATCTTTAGCATCTGATCATCTACAGAAATGAACATAAATGGGTTATGAATGCAGCCAAATAAAAATTCAGCTTTAGTTTGCGTGCATATTCATGAATGTTTCATCCCACCACTTCCTTTCCCACTGACAACTTGTATGAGCGTAACTGAGTTGGCTAAGTTTAGTGCAATACCAGATCTTGCAGGCACTTTAAGCAGATCTGTCTGGCCAACTTGTACCAGTTTTTACTTTGAACTTGAAGGGAACTGGTTTGAATTCAGGATGTAATTGGAGACTTAAGGAAGTTATTTGGAAAAGGTACAAAATATGCCTTAAACATCTGAACCAAGAAAGCAACATCCCTAAGTAGCCTCAGTGATACACTGGGAATGAAGCAGACTAGCTTGATTGGCTTCCAGCCTTCTCCTTGTGATTAATAGTCAATATCGTCACAGGATCTGCCTTCTCTATACTTCAGGGATTTGTTATTTTTTTTTTCCTTTTCTTTTGACTTTTAGGTTCTCTAAAATGACTGTGATGCACATGTTAGAAGAAAGCTAAAGAGAGTTGTTTCGAAATAGGAATCTTGTGACGTATCTGAGAAGAATTTGCAGGAAGATGTGGCTTTAAAATGTAGCTTTGGATGCTTACATACCCACACTGAGCTGAAGTAATTCTTCCAGTTTGTTCTTACCTGCTATTTAGTATTGAAATTAGTTTTTGTGGCTAGTGTTTGGAAGATGCGTTGACTTGATGTCTGAGCAGACATTTCCTCAAAATACATGGTTAGAGTCCCATTTTTGACTTGGGGGATGTAGAATAGCATCATGTTTTGTTTCAGTGTGTTGTAGATTGTTTTTTTTTCTTGGTTTCTGAGAAAGCTGTGTATACTCCCTGCATGTGAAGGAAGCTGATGCTTGTTTGAGAAAAATTCTATCTACAAAATCAGCTCTCTAGTTAGTACCAGTTGAATTTCTCAAAAAAAGCTTCTGGAAGAGAAGTAAATATTCTTTCCCAGTCAATTTAGTTTACAGGTAACTATGTAAAAGGTTTCTCCAGGTAATCTGATTAAGAGAAAGTGAAAGCCAAGGTAGGTCACAGTAAGAAAAAATATTTGACAATGAACTGGAATTCAGTGACTGTTAAGTTCCTTGACATAATAGGTCTGTGTATTGCTGAAAACACTAAAATTCCATAGACTTGAGTGATACTGAAGCAGTAGGTAGAGCTCAAATTGTTTTTCTGCACAGTTACCCTAAATAAAGGGTAGCATTGTTCAAAAAGCATTTTTTACACTATGCAAAACTCAATGCTAAGTAGTTTTCAGCAGTGTAAGTATTTTAAGCTAGTGCTAGATTAACTTAGTTTTCAGGTTGATATCAATGAATTCTCCAAGAGGTTAAACTTTTCATTTTGTGGCCAAGGCTTTGATGCTTCCTTGCTGTTCTATCAGCTTATATAGGTTTTAACATGTGAAATGGCAGACCAGACCTACAGGGAGCGCCGCTCTATTTATTTTTCTCTGTGTATCATGGAATTTATTAATTGAAAAAAAAAAGTCTGATGTGTAGTTGTGATTTTTTTTTTTAATAATTCTTCAATTACAGTGAAGGCACTAATAACATAAGTTGCTCTAGACAGCTCTCTGTGTGGTGACTCCAACTGTAACCTCCTTTGGTGGGTTGGTACGTTCAGATAAGCACACCAGTCCTGCCCTTGTCCCCCTAGTATGTGCAATAAAGTGACCCTGACCTGTGCTGACATACCCAGGGTTATGTTTTGTGTTGTCATTTTCAAAGCTCTATTATCATTTTCAAAGCCTGCCTTGGTCAAGAGGGCCTTAGGTAACACATCTTCTAGCATTAATGAACCAGAAAATACCCAAGTAAAGGTGCTACTTTGAATGGTGGGCTCCTGTCATGGCTTAACTCTCAGTGACAAAGACTTTATGAATAGGAATACTCTGAGGTACTAAAATAAATAAATCTGTAAGCTTGCTTGTGTGAACAAAATTGCTTCAGTGTAATACAAGTGACTTCCAATTCATCCTGTTTAAAACTCTTATTAAGTATATGTACCAGTTTTCTAGAGCTCAGGAATGTAATACTTATTTTGTCTGCTGTCGGGAAGATTTGTGACTTTTGCTGCTATACTTTGAACAAAAAATGGGAACAAAGTGATTGTATTTACTAGCTCTTACTCCTTGCACTGCCACAAACGCAGCTGACTTCCAGTGTTGGTTGGATGACTTGAAATTTTCCATCCCTTGTTCATGCTTCTTCATGGCATTTTGGATGGTCTTATATCTCCTTTGCACAGGGACTGCTTAACTGGCTGCTTTTTGCTTTAGGTGAGGCATTGGAGACAACAACCCTGAAATAAATTATTGTGAATATAATATTTGATAGTCCAACTACTTTATCCTCAGTTCTCTGCTTCAGGCTCATAATAGTCCTTGGAGAAAACTGAGCATAAACTAGTGTTTAAGTTCAAGTGAGAAAAAAGCATCTATCCTTATGGGTTATGATGGATTCACTTTGGGGTTTCTTTGTATTTCCTGAAACGTCTGTTATTGGCTGCTGTCAGAGATCAGATGCTGGACTGGATGAGCGTTGCATAGTTCTGAGGTGTGGTTGTTTTTTTGTTCTTTTTTTTTTCCCCTTCTGCAAACATTAGCAACAAATGTGCTACATAGGTTGTGCAAGTATATTAAAGAGTAGGAGCATGTCTTGGGCTGAGGTTTGCATTATTAATTGTTTCATTAGAGAAGATATTTCTAAGAACATGTACAAATGTAGGTACTAATTATTAGGTTATTGGTAGGTAATAATGGAAGGACAGTGAAAACTGCTTTCTCTCACTTAGCAGTGATTGTTTCTACCT
Source organism: Coracias cyanogaster (assembly GCA_033124195.1). NCBI lineage: Eukaryota > Metazoa > Chordata > Aves > Coraciiformes > Coraciidae > Coracias > Coracias cyanogaster. The sequence continues at coordinate 36,952 of JAVSBS010006369.1, read as the reverse complement.
TTTTGTGGGTGTTTACATTTTACCTGGTTTGCTCAGGTGATGTAACAGTTCTGTTACCAGTGCCCTTGGCACTCCTGCCCTAGAACGGAATGTGGTGAAGGAATTTAAGGGAAGTATCCTGTGGGTTTGTGGGGATTGGTGGTTTAGTTTTCTTTCCCTACAGCTTCTAGTTGCCGTTTCTGTAACTGTTATATTGCAGCCTTAGAGGATGCAGGACTGAAATCCTCTGCTGTTTTACTGTAACTTCTGATGGCTAAAGTAGAGTGCACAAAGCTATCAAGCCAGACTGCAAGTACTTTTATAGGGCTGTTTGGGTTTTTTTTTTTTTTTACATTATTTACTCAACAATGGTTTTGACTGTTTCATCCTCTTCAGGTGTTAATTTCAAGGGGACCACTGTGCTTTATCTAAAGGATGACACAAATATATGTGGTTTCTATCCCTAGTCTAATTTTTTTTTTTTATGTTCATAGTAGTCTTACTGTTTTTCTGCAGAAGTAGCAAGAATTGAGGGGAAAACAAATCTTTTTCGCTACAAATGTATGTTGTTGTCCATCCTTTGTATATGACCAAATTTAAAGAAGTGTATTAGAAATACTTAAATGTATTTTTAGATCTCTTTTTCTGACTTAGGTTTTCTACAAGTCATTTGCCTAATGAAGGCCAAGTCTGACATAACTGGCAAGTGGATTTACTCAATTTTGTACTAAAATGAAGCTAAGATTTTGGTCTGCTCGTATTTTAATATTTTTTTTAAAATGAATTCATTACCTAACTTGTTAATTCTTAGACTTCTTGTCCATAGCTTAAAATTTGTCCTTGAATTGCCTGACTCTTCTTGTGCATTTTTCTGGAGCTATAGCCCATGTGAATTAGAGCAGCAAATTTATGCCGCTTGTACATGGTACTAGGGTATTCTCTCATGAGAGGATTTTGACAAAAGCAAGGTGTTTCTCTATCTCGAAACATTAGTGTCTTAATATTAGCTTTACTGTTGGTAAGCACTTCAGTAGTGAAGTTCAGAAGTTTCATTCCTTGAGTTCAAAAGGCAGTCCTTGGAATGCTTGGGGTATTATAAAAACTCCATCCCTAATGTGTTTTAAAAGCATCAAGAGCATGTGCCTAGTTCGTTCATATCAGATCTTCATTTGGTTTAGCCATGCCCTTTCCTTGGTTTATTAGCCGTGTGTCAGGGACCAGCTATCTTTGCATGCAAAACCAGCACAGGCCACATCCCAGATAGCCTAATTTTCCATTTCTCATGCATTGGTTAAGGGGTTTAGAGTGCCAAAATATCTTTGATTCCGATAAAGAACTGTGTCTGACTGAAGTTAATTTACTTCTTCGTTATGATTTTGACTCAAGTGGCCCTGACTATGTCTGGGTTTCCTGTTAATCCCTACAAAAAAAAACTGCACAAGATGCATCCACATATTCTATTAAGCCTGTCTTCTCATCACTTTATCTCATTAACTGCTTGATCACTGTTGGGGGGGGAAAAAGAAATCTTCCATTAGCTCTCAGCTTCAAAAGATTCAGATTTTCAGATCAAACAGTCCTTCAACAGCTGTTTAAAAATCTTTAAATCCAAGAGGTTAACTTCAAAGAACACCTTGTGGGTGTTCTGAATGCAGTTGACAGGTAAACAGTAATTTATGACCAAAGATACGCATAATGAAATGCCTGCAAACCATGGGCAATTTCTTACTCTTTCCCTTTTGATTCTGGTGGGAGGCTCCTAGACTGACAGCAGTACAAGTGGATGGCTTCATTAGCTGTGGAGGAAGCAGTGACGTTCAGCCTTCTTACAATACCGTTCTACCAACATGCTTAAAATATGCTTCATTTGGAGTGCCAAGCTACTCCAAATCATAAAAGAATTGCTATAACTTAATTTTCACTTGTTTGTGGGCCTTTTTGTTAAGGTGAGTCAAGCTGAATTTTGAGGCCAGTTGGCTGACGTGTCGTGTGGCAAAGCTTATCAACAGGCAGTGTTCTAGGCGATAGTGGGAAGGAGGAGGAAAACCAGGTGATTTTGTGCTCTCCCATACTCATCGTAAAGAAAAGCATCATAAAGACCCCACTGAACGAATGGCAGTTTGGAAGAGAATGTGAGACTTCTGGCACAATTGCCCCATATGCCAATCCAGCCATTTTCCAAATTCTTGATTGAGAGTATCCAAGGAAAACTGAAGTGCTATGGAACGTGGTCTGATTAAATTAATTTATTTCCTTTCCTCTGAGATTTGAAACTCCTCAACCCAGTACGATCGTGGTAATTTTGGATGTTCTAAAGAAGTGCCAAGTTAGTATTTGACTGTTAAAACTTCTTTTTTTTGAGGGAGAGATTAGTATTAACAGCCTAAATTTCATGTGGCTGATGGCATACTAGTGAGCTGCTTCAGCAGTTTCATCATCCCTGTTTCTTCTTCCGTTGCCTAGCATCTGTGCTGTTGTGGTTTAATCAGCTCTTATGATCCCTTCCAAAGCAACTTACGTTCTGTGGTAGGCAGGACAGTCCTTGATGTTTTCTGCACGGTCACAGAACTGTTTTCAAGTTTGTTTAACTGTTTTCTAAATGATAATTAATTAGAGAACTTTAGAGACAAGAACTCTGGTTTTTAAAAAATTTTTTTTTTTTTTTTTTTTTGGATTATACATTACTAACTGAGATGGGTTATAGACCTATGTTTGCCCTCTTTCTGGGGCACGTGTTCCGTTGCTTTACTCTTGACATTACTCATTTAAAAAACAAAACAAAACCACAAAACTAAAACCACGAACACCTCACAGTTTTGAGTATGCTACATGTCCAAGCTTGCAGGAGTATCATAAGAGGGGAGAAACCGCAAATTTTTGAGTAATAAAGACCAAGAAAGCGAAAGGCTCACTACTTAAACTGATTAAGTGTCCAGTTATTCCATACTTAGTCTCAATAGGAGGTTATCTCACATTTGATCTATTCCTTTAAACTGAGAGTTTTCCATTTTAAGTAAAATTGGTAGGATTTGCTAGAAAGGATATACCCTTTACAAGTACAGTCTGTGCTGTGTGAGTGAATGAGAGGGTATATATTTACGCAGAGTATTTTGATATCAAATTGTGACCTGAGTAGGTAGGCTGTGCAGTTTGGTCGGTTTATTACCTGCTTCTGTTATGATAATACCAGAACTCTCAAATAAAGAATTTAGACTGTTCTCTCTAAAGCATGAATGTTTTGGAATAAGACCAAGTCATCAGCTTTGATTCTGCTCGTTCTTCACCTTCTCTAGCAGATGGGTGAGGGGCATCGGGTCTCTCATCTTGGCAGTATGGCTGCCTCTACAATTTAGCTTGTAGGGAAGAAGAGAAAACAGAGCTGTATCATTAAGCTGTTAATAACCTATGAAAGAGGCAAGTTAGGATGACTCTCCTGTTTCAGAAGAGGCTTGAGTGAGAGTTCTGCGGAGATGATGGCCTCTCAGTCCTGCCAGTGTTTGGAATGGGGCGGCCTGCACGGTGCCGTATGTACGGACACAAAAGGGAAGACAGTAGGTGTGAGAGGGGCATTTCCTAAGTTGAAAACTAGAACAGAATCTAGTAGGAATGCAGGCCTAAGGAAAGGAAAAGGTCAAGGCCATACTATGTCATAGCATCTGACACTTAGGTTTGTACGATCCTGAATGGAAACATCTGAATTATATTATTTTGGAAAACAGGTATTGGTATGTCTCTCTATGGGGATGAGGAAAAGAATATTGCTTTTAGTTGGCAAGAAACATTAAAACGACTGTTTTAGAACTCTGCTCTTTGAAGTTTCAGCAAACATTCTATTGCTTAAGTAGTTTTCTCTGCACACCATGGGATTTTAATTCTTTGGACTTTGATGCTTTTTATATAACAACTCAATCTTGTGTAACAGTGAAGGGGAAAAAAATTTTCTTCCATGATCACTGCAAGTTCAAATGGGATTGTGAAGTGAGATACCATCTAACATCAGCTTATCAGAACTGTAATGATGCCATTGCTGGAACAGAATAAACAGAGAAAAGATTTAATCAAAGACAGTTCTGTTCAAGAAAACCTTAACCAATTTCACCCATAGGAATACTTTTGAGCTGAGGATCATGGGAAAAACATTTCAAAATCGTTCTTCCTCCTCAGTCTTTCAGACTTAGAATATTTTAGATTCTAGACTGAGCAGAAGTAACCCGTTGTGCTCCTCACTGTTACAGTATATGGGATTTGAAGCAGTGGGAAGTTAAACATGCTGGTATGTGGAATCAAGAGTTCCATGCACTAGGCTGCTCATGCTCAGCGGAGCAAGGCAGCCTGTAACCTCAGGGCCTACTCCTTCAGCTGTAGGCTGAGGTAGAGACTCTTAACTGGGTTTATAACTAAATATGAAGTAAATGGTTAAATGCATTTCTAACAGGAACCGAATCCAAATGCCTCTGAGCTGAACAGTACATCAGTGGTTTTATCTTCAAATTCACCCCTGTAGTTACATGGTCCAAACTGTATGTACAGTAAAGCTCCTGCTGTTTGGCATATGACAATGTAAAGCAAACATCAGTTTTTATTTTCTTCATAATACTGGCTTTGCATGGAGTCGAATTGATATGATGTGGTTTGTCAATGAATAAATTACAATTCAGTGTCCATGTTCCTGCTCTTCCAAGGGCTGAGCTCTCCCACCTTACAGTATTTTAGTCACTTAGTCTGAAAAAGAAAGCAGCCAAATCTTGAGTAATAGACAGCCCAAAACTATGGTTTAGGTAACTCAGCTGGACAGAGTTATGATAAAAATAAGGAGCTGTGGATTCATTTATCGATTAGATATTGGGACTTATGGATTTTCATGTGAGTGCCTGACGTCTGTGAGGTGACTATTTCCTATTGCTTTCCCAGGTATTTATACTTCGAGCTGCTTCTAAACTCAGTGAGAAGTAGTTGCTAACACTTTTGGGGATTTAAGGTTAAGATATGCAGGAGCCAATAGCTGTTAAAATCTGTTAGGAAGTAGGCTCCTGGGATGTCTTTGAAATCCAAACTTAGATTCTGTGGCCAAGTGATTGTCTAGGAGTAGTCTGCCTGGCTCCAAGAGCAGTGCTGCAATCAGTGACATGGGCAGAAAGAAAACAAAGTGACAAGGGAGAATACTTTAAAATCCAGTAATAGGACATGGATCCAAACATACCATAGAATTATTAAAATGTGGGATGATGCCGCAGAATGCGGAAGCACTGACATTTGTGTTACAAAGCCTTGCTGATGAGTCTGGCTTCAAGCAGGAACTTCTTTTGCAGTGTAAGAAAAACTTTGTAGATTTTTGGATGTGTCTGAATCAGTGCATTCCCTTACAGACGCTCAGGGTGTTTGTCAGAATGCCATATTCCTATTTGGAGGAGGCGCAGAAGGGAAAGTCGATCTGAGTGATCATTTAACTGAAGTGCAGGTCAATGTCAGAACATGGAAAAGCCAACTTTATTTTTTTCAGGGTGAAAGGGACGGGATCCAAGAACTTGACTTTCAGCTCTAATAACAAGACTATGTATATCCTAGTCTGAATAGACTTCTTTTTGGTCTTAACATGGATCATGACATTTACTGAAAGAAAAAAGTGTGGCTTGTTTATCTGGGCTAGTGACTATTGGATCGCAGGGATTGTTTGGAGTACTGTATTAAGGTTTCTGTTGACTGTTGCCCACAGCAGAAAAGGGCCAGCAAATATTTGGCTGCTCTGGCAGTTTTTGTCTGTGGTTGTTTAGGCCTATTTGACAGAATTGTAAAGGCTGTTTGCCTTTTGAATGCATTTCTAAGATTGTCTTGTGTTTACTCTTTAATTATTTTTTTCTTCTTCTTTGAAATTGGCTCAGCTTCTCTGTACCGATATGACTTTTCCTGCTCTGAAGTAGAATACCGTAGCTGTTATTTCTGTTGGACTATTATGAGCATGTGACCAAAAGATGAGTTACAGAACTGAAGAGAGGAAACACATTTAGAGGGTAAAACTTTCCATGTCATTGATAATGAAATCACTTAGAAGTGAGCAGAAGTAAGAAAGCCAGTGATTGTCTTCTCTGGCTAGTAGTCCCATGCTTGAGCTCAGAAAAAAGAAGTATGGAAGCAACTGTGGTTTAGTGATAGCTGTGTCTCTCTTGACAGGCTCTGGCTTCCCAGCTGTTGACTCAGCAGCTGAAAGTTCAGCAGTATGGCTTGCCGTCAGCCACTTCATTGCTGAGGGGTCTTTTTCCCAGCCTCACACTCCTTGAAGCGTATAGCAATGTTCAGGCATATTTCTGTAGGTGTGCAAAGGCAGATGGCTTCTATTCTTTATGACTAAATACATTTTTCTTCACTCACATATCAGCAGAATGCAGAGGATAAAGATGGCAGCTGATAGGGTGTGATGACTAAAAACACTATTGTTCTAATTCATATTTGCACATCTAAATATATGGCACCTGCACAGATAGTCAAACATAACAAGCTAACTGAACTGGCCAAAGTGGTAGGAGACATAATTAGCGACTTCCTGCAGTCCTTTCAGCCAGAATATCTCTTGGAAGAGAAAAGAAGCCCTTTAACTATCAACAGTGTATCATGCATATTCAAAATTTCAGTTTCTGTTGTTTCCATGAAGCAGGTTGGAGTATG
>JAVSBS010006369.1:0-30229 GCA_033124195.1 Coracias cyanogaster | reverse complement strand
GAAAAGGTTCTTTAATATGAGTGTGGTTGATCACTGGAACAGGTTGCCCACAGAGGTGGTGGAGGCCCCATCCCTGGTGTCATTTAAGGTCAGGCTTGATGGGGTTCTGAGCAACCTGACTTAGAGATGTCTCTGCTTATTGAAGGCGTTTGGACTAGATGGCCTTTACAGGTCACTTCCAATCCAATACGTTCTATGATTCTATAAGTTTCAGGCTCTAAGCTCATAGACTGTGTATTAGCTCAGTATTTACTTTTGTGTTTCATCTTCTTGGATGTTCAGTGTTGTAGGAAGCTAGCATATGGAATTGGAAGGAAGGGTCAGACTGATGCAGATCAAGTAGCCATTATCTCAGACCTGCAAGTAAATGTAATCATTAAGGTCCTTATGTTTTTGTTTGGGGTGGCTTTTTTGTGGTGTGTTTTTTTTTCTATAATTTTGTGACTGACTCCACAATGTCATACTTCAAGCCATAAGCTTTTTTCGTTGGGATCTTTGGGTCTGCATTATTTCTGTGTGCTAGCAATATGTGTTAGCATTTTCTCTCACAATTTGGATGTGGTGGAATACAACTGTGCTGCTGTATAGCGAGATCATGGTCTGGATTAAGTCACAAACTGGCAGTTTACTTTTTGTAGATTCTTATAGGGAACCTGCATGCAAGTTAAAATGTCTGAACAAGGAGAATGAAAGTTGTCTTAGAAGCTTTCCACCCCTTCTTACGTATTTTGCTATGCTCAAGTATAACTTAGGGTGAAGCCATGAATTATAACACGCTTCAATAAGCTTTATGCCCCACTAGCAGTCTGTTTGCAGAACAGGGCTCTACATGGAGTTGGAATAGTTGTTATTCCAGTAGTGTCACAGAAAGCCTTTTGCTGTAATTTTCAGTGACAAATGAGTCTACTTTTTTGTTTGTTTGGCTGGCTGGTTTTTACTGTCTTATTTGAGGTATGTGAAGTTACTCTGACTGGAAAAAGATTCTCTTTTTTTTGATCTGAACTTTGGGGTGATTTGTTTCAAGGAAATGACTTGAGCGTTCCAGAGCTTTAACTCTATACATTGACTTGCAATAATATCTTGCTTCCGAATGTATTTATTTTTTATCAGTCATAGATAGAGCACACAGCCTCCCTGATTCTATGATAACAACAAATGTAAATGACTTGAGATCAAAGTTGTGAGTGAACTTGCTTGTTCTATCCCTTGCATTTTTCTTTAACTTCTTTCTTTTCAAGTGAGGAATGTCTGTTAAGAAATCTTATTAAATATCAAAACAGAACAGCAGTTTTTTTCTGAGTCTCAGAAACTATTTTGAATAAGGGGGATATTTTCTTTGTAGGTTCATGACACTTGTTCCAAAAAATATCTCCTCCTGTCTTCAAAGTATAATTGTTTTTCATTGAAATAATTCATTTTCTCACTGAATTACAATTTTTTTCCTCCCTTCTTTTGCATCTTGTTTTTCCATCTTCATTTTTTCTGGACCTCTTACTACTTGGGTACTGTGTAACTCACCAACACATGAGTGCTGATGCTGTTTAGCTACTTGAGGTATATTTCGGTTGATATTGTTAATAGAAATTAGATTGTCTGGTAAGATTTCTGAAATACCAAGTAATGTCCAAGAATACCTGACCTTTTAAAAACTTCCAGTTCACTTTTATTTGTCTATCCAGCTGGCCACCTCAATATCTGAGGTACTTGTGTCACATAAGACCAAGAACAAACCTCTTGCACTATATTGTTTACCTTGAAGAAGAAACATCTCTTTGGGTTTCAAAGGGTTGCTGTCAAACTGTGGACGGAAACTAATAGCTTAACGGTCTGATTATAACAGAACTTGCCTATCTGAATATCTGCATACCGATCAACTTCAAAATGGTGGTTGTAGCAGTTTCAAGGCTATTAGTTCATTTGCAAAGGAGAATTTGGAAATGTTAGCTGACAAGTGAATATGCTAAGTATTGCTGTAAAAATTATCTTTGTGTTTGAAATGACTATTATTTTATTTCTAGAGAAGAGCATCAGATAGTTGAAGTGTCAAGAAGAAAAAGAATGATGAACCAAACCTGGAAAACCTACAGTGTTTTGCTTGTCTTTGATGTAACTATTGTATAACTTTTACTGATGTGATACAGAGCACGCCAACTTTGACTTTGCAGCATCCTACTGATTTGGGTAGGATATGATTTAAAATCTATGTCTAGACGTACAATTGAACAACTGAATATTCTTGTCTTACTGTAGAGATTTGGTTTTCCTTCCTCAATAGCAATATTATGTTTCTTTAATAAACGTTAATATGAGAGGTTACATTTATGATACCTCAACAGCCACACCTTGTTTTTTTGAGAAGAATTCCTCAAACTTGATACAGTGTCTATGACTTAATTTTGTAGTTACCTTTTTTGAGGTACAGAGACTTTTCTTGCTGTCATTTTCATTGGTATTAGCAACATCTACACATACGGCTAATACTCTGTTCATAGTGTTATGGGCCCAGGCACAATTTTTTACATTAAATGTTTGAAAAGATGTTAAAATACTAGGGATTCCTGGTTTCAGTCCTTGGAAGCATAATCCCTGTGTTTTTTGACTGTTAATGTAAGTCAGTTTTGTGTCCCTCTGAAAGTTTTGGTCATGTTAAAGGTAGACACCCATGGAACTCCCCACAATACCTTAGAAATCAGTTATGTTCAGGTGAGTAAACAGATCTTTAATGCAGATGAGCATAAAAATACAAATTCCTATCTCCTAGCTAGAGTAGGTTAGAGTGTCCCACAGAACAGTAGTTCCACTGGAAGAATGCCGGTTTGCTTTAAGTGAAATAATTTGAAGCAACATCTCCCTTTTGATTAAGGCTCAGTAGAGTGAGGTGTCAGAGGAAAGCGGGCTAATTTCTCTACTTTGCTAATAGGTAGAGTGGAACCTCAGCTTGAGCAAAATTTCTAGGCTTTCCAGTGTATGATGGAAGAGATATTTGACAGCTAACAATTTTTTAGGCACTCTTAACCACGTCTTTCTTTTTCGTTCTGGACTTGGCACAACTAACTATTCTGTTGGGGTTTTTTGTTTGTTTGTTTTTGTGAAAACACTGCAATTACTTGGAAAGGATAAAAATCAAATGTGACTTTGAAGTTCAATTAAAATTGTTTTACAATTAAATTCAGAAATAATGCAAGAAGCCTTAGCCTGTTTCTACACCCTTGCTATCAGGAGGACTGCAGATGTGCTTCTTGACTACTGGGCTTTCAGTCATGGCTGCATTTGGGTTTAAAAAGTTGCAGACGGGAGTCCAGTGGAAGGTCAGTTTGAGTGTCTCTGTGTTACTGCAGGTGCCCAGAGGTGGCCTTTCCGGTGTGGATTAACTGCAGGCGTCACTAACCATTTTTGTTCTGGCCTCCTTCTATAAGTGGTACCGTGTGTGTGTGTTTTTGAGTGACAAGGCTCTGCCAAATCCATACCAAGTGTTTTATGTTTTAATAGCCTTATTTATAAGTTCTGTAAAAGAGGCAGAGGGCAGGGAAGCAACACTAACGCTTAAAGCTTCTTGCTCTGTGGGCCATTAAACCTCTGGGTTGTTTTCATGTAGCAACTTGATACAATGTAAATGATGACACTGTTGAGGCAGGGAGGTGCGTGAGACAGATAAGGTGTCTGATTAATTAGTGCTCTCCTGACAATACTAATTGCATGTGATGTTGGACTCTTGTGCGTGTTGTCTTGTCTGGTGGCGACAAACAGACATTCTTCTCCCTCTCCCTTTCATTTAATTATGGTCCATAACAACTAATCCCTTTCCCTAGCCTGAGAGCGTCCTCCTCTGTGAAAGGTCTGTTACTCCTCCTGCCGCTCATGGACTTCATGTAACTGGGTGACGCTTCAAGTTTAGGCACCAAGGCCACACACATACGATGGTTTGTGTTCAGTAAAAGCATAAAAGCCTTGAGGGTTTATAAGGGTGGATGTCAGTTTTATTAAGACTATGTGAAATTGCCTGTATTGCTGCTTTTCAGCAGTACAAGAGAAGTACTTTCAATTCAGACCCAACACTGAATCCATACCATAGAGTAGTATTGTTAGCAAACTCTGACACGAGCTCTCAAACTGCCTGTGTTTAGATGCTGAAGTAGCCTCTGCTCTTCTGTAAGTGGTCCGTCCGTGTTGGCATCCAGGCATGCCGTTGAGGCAGTATGTGGCGTTTACACCATCCTTGCCCATGTGGCATCTGGCTTTGGGATTGCTGGAGGAGTTCTAGTTTCTCTTGCTGCCTGCTGCTTTTGTCCAATACTCAAAAACCAAAACCTTTTAGAGTGTACTCATGTTATGTCACAGCAACTGATCAAATTGTAGTATTGAAACTGCTGTTTGATGCAGATATGACAACATCGTAGGACAGTGTTGTTCAAATGAAAGACTAGATCATGTCAGTGAACATAAGGGGAACTTCAAGTGTGGTACCTACAGAAGAAGAGGTGCATGTTAAGGGTAAGCCTGGATTAAGCATTGGCAGGGCAGACATTAACTGCAGAAGCAAAGCAGAGTACTCAGAGCAGAACAATTGAGAGAGCAGAATGAATCAACAGCTGGATCACTGAAAGTTATTCAGAGGTTAATTCAACAGATAGATTTGTATGGGAACTTGCTCATATTTTCTCATTTTCATGGGTAGTTTTGCCTGAAGAAGCAAGATTGATTGAGCCTGCAGATGTTGCATTAGTATTAAAATTATGTGCGTTATGTGAATTGGACATTCAGATCCCTTAGGCAGCTTGGAAAATGTCAGTCCTACCCACATAATAAATATGACTCCTATTAACCTACTGCAGGACTTTGTTTCCCTTGTTCCTGAACTGTTGAAAGACACTATGTCTGCGTTCAAGGTAGCTGTCCTGGTCTCTCAATTCAGGCACAGAAACCTCTGCATTTGTGTACAAAGGTCACAGATTCAGTATGACCAGATTACCTACTTCTGGGCACTTAGGCACACAGGATAAGTCAAGGAAGTTTATTAATGACCAAGCCACACAGACAGTGCCATTATATGAAGGAATCTATTCCTGCTGCATCCAGTTTCTGATATGCTTATGCAAATTTAATTGTCTTTATACTGATGCACAAGAACATCACTGAAATGAAAAACAAACAAAAACCGGCAACAAAAAAACCCCAACACCCCAAACCAACAAAATTAACTGATAGATTTTTGCGCAAGTCAGAAAAGGTTCAGTATTTAGGCTGAACTCAAGAAAATTACTGGTTTGGAACTATATCCTGAGTGTGTTCAGCATACCTGCACTTTGTGAAGTGAAAAAGAGGCAAAGTTGTTCTGTTGTTGCCTAAGTTTGCTTTTTAAGAGCTGGGAATTTGATGTTTCGGGTTTTTTGCCTGATGTGTGTGCACATCTCATTGTGTGTCTTTTGAAAAGATGTGGACTGATTTGCATGTCTATAATAAGAAAAAGAAAAACATCGGCCACAGCTTGAGAACCACCTGTGAGTAACTTGCTCTTTTATTTTTAGCTTGTTTTGGTTTGTGATGTGTTGGCATTTATTGATTACATGGGTAGATTTTTAAGGTGATGAGCTAAAGAGATTGACTTGTGCATGCAGTGAGAATAAGACAGTTTAATGAAGAATGCTATTTTTGTCTTCGACTTGGGTGTGACTTAGATTGTGCCATATCCCATCTTTACCTGTTCACTGCTTAAATGCTCAGTTGTAATCAGAAGTATAAACAAAGCTGAATTTAACATCACAGAACTACTCTTTTCTTGACTTTTTTTTTTTACTTTTTACTTGCTTCTTATTTTGTATTTAAACTGACTCCTGTACACCTTTCATGTTTTACAGTTGTGAGGTTTTATCTGTACTAATTTCAGCTGATTGATGGGGCATGAAAGTGGTGCGATAGTCAAACTCATGTTTAAGGACTAGGGGAAGAGGGTAGTTACAGCAACACTTAATACTGGAGAAATTATAACTGGTTAATGGAAAACCAGTTTTTTCTCACTGCACTTTCTCATCTCACTGAATCTAATGGAATATGAGAATAATGGCACTGAAATATGTTAATTGGATAACTTGCAGAATATAGAACATGGCATTTCACAGAGGCATAGTGAATTTTAGGCAAGATAGGCACCAAACCAAAGGTAACTTTTATTAGGTTTTAAGTATTGTCTTTTTTTTTTTCTCCACTTATTGATTATTTTTTATTGTTATTGTTCCAAAATGAAGTAACTAAGACAATTGAAACTGCCATAGGTTTTACAGGGAATATACTTAAATGTGAAATGTTGTGAAGGTTGATAACATTAAATGTAATCGTCTCCTCTCAGATTTGGACAGACAGACTTGCTGTTTAATTAGCTTGATGTCTGGGGTCAGGAACCGCAAATAACAAAGCAGATGATTTTTTTTTTTCCCTATGCAGCTTCTTTCTTGCGAAGTTTGACAGTTGAAGCCTGTGGCTCATGGCATAGAGGGGATTGCCATCTTTGTGGCTCCATTTGCTCTGGTGGAGATGGAATTATTTCTAGCTCATAAGAAGTTATTTGAAATAAAATCAGCAAGAGTTGGAGGAAGCCAAGGGGAAAAATAGATTAAGTGCTGTGTGTCACACCCTGTGTGAGAGGGGAGGAGGTTATAATAATTTACTCTGCCATAGGAGTTTTAGAACCCATATCTGTGCAAGAATGTCCTGGGCTGACCAAGTGTGTGCATTTGGGAGGTGACTTTCAGTCCCTGGTGTCAACATTGCTGAACTTCATATAAACTACTAAGCATTCCCTGGAGCCATAATTGGAGTCTTACCCTCCTGGGTATTGCCCCTGTTGTGGGGGGGTTTATGCACTCTGTTGAATATTCTATATATGTTGCATCAGCACTTTTGGGAGTGGCACCTGAAAACCTGTTTGAGGATGAGGAGCGGGCAAATTCATCAGCTCCCTTTGCTGTATTGCAGATAGAGTAGAAGTGAAATTGTCTCTCATTCACAGATGATTTATTTTTCCCTCCTCTAGCTTATGTGGCATTTAAGATGATATTCCTCAAATTATTTTAGTGTGTTAAGCAAGACATTGGATAGTAAAGTATTCTTTCACTTGGCTGTCTGTAAGATGGGGACTTGCAGTTCCTGGAAAGACTACCAGAGTGAAAGTCACCGGCTTGCAGTGGAGGAAATGGGATCCTTGTATCCCAAGGAAACATGTCTCATCTTCTGCAGGTACTCTGCAGAAGCAGCTACAGTTGACCTACGTACAAGGCAAAGGTTCTTGTCCAGTCCCTAAAACCAATGTCGCTGCAGCAGTTTGCCTACAAGCAGTGTCTGTTTGCTGAACTTGGAAATAATGCTGTGGCTATGTGACATGTTGCAGTGCATCACTGATGGTGAGTGCAGATCCTCTTGAACCATCTGAACTTCTGGACATAATGCTCCATATTATTCTTGTTATCCTATACTGGAGTTGTGCCACTGAGATCAGACAAGCCAGCTATAACCTGATGGAACTGCAACTGTAAATCACTTTGATTTGGAAGCTGTCCTTTCTGCTTCTGTGTACCTGTACTGTGAGGGGGGGCGGTGGAACACAACCCACCATGTTTTCATTAGTTTATCTTTCTCTAGAGTGGAGAAGCATCTGAAAACTGCAGATGGGTGGAGTCTAAGAGGACATACAAGGAGAGGCATGTTCTTATAGCGAGTGCTGCTTGAGCATTCCTGGCGAATGCTGGACTTGTTATATTTTCTGTTTCATGCAGTTTGACAATTTTGTAATTTTGTAATTTCCATGGCCACCGTCTGACCTGCCTTCCACTAACTGCTTGCTCTCTGTCAGCCTTCTAGCCTCTAGGAAGTAGGAATGGCTACGGTGAAACTAGAACAGAGGCTGGGGCCGTTGTGTATGGTGACTCTGCATGTTTGAGTGGTGTTTTGAAGATGTTAAGTCTGAAGATGAATTTTGCACAAGGTAATTGATGTAGTGTAAGACAGCGGATGGCATTAGAATTTAAGCTTAAACACTGTGTGTGTGGGTGCTTGAAGTGCTCTCACATGCTCTGGAACCTGTCTACCACTACAGGTGCTCCAGCAAAGCTCTGTACTGGGCGGACAACACGTGCTCATGGAAGTCTCTTTCCCCAGCTAGCTGTACTGCACTGCCAACTACCTAGGGTGGAGGAGAGCTCTCTTCTGTCAGCTTACATCTCTTTTCTCTGCTAGTCTTGCCACAGTGGAGATGTTAATGAGGTGGTAGAAATTTTTGAAATCCTGATCTGCAATGTGAGAGGAGCAATGCCAAAACTCGTTTGGCTTTAAAAGTAGCCTGAGCTGCTTTTAATGAAAATGCTTCTATTGCTATTGCAGTTGGGCTGCGCAGTTCAGTGTAGGAACGTAGTTCAGCTAGCACTGTGTCACCTCTGCTGCATGAAGATGGACTTGAAGATAATGCAGAGTGTGACTGTAGGCAGAGGACTGCTTGTACTGCAGTATCCCAGTGTAGTTATTAGTTTCTGCAGCAGGAATTCTACCACTCTTACACAATCACAACTAGATGGAGACAAGACTACCCAGAGTTCCCTCCCTCATTTCCTCCTTAGGATTTTTTTTTTTCCTTTTCTATACTTAAAACACAGTACATGTACTATTTTAGAAGTAAAAAATAAAGCTTGGCAGTAAGTCTGTCTCTATGGCAGCCCATCCCTCACTATGCAATAATATCAGACTGGTACCATGTAGGCACTCCTTCCTCCCCAAATATCCCTTCCTTGCCGATTGCTGCAGCATTCTATCATCAAGTACTCAACTACTGTGAGCAGACTTCAGCTTGTTGTAATTGCTCTTTGTTTCAGTCAAGAGACTGGTAATTGCACCTGTGGGCCATGTCTTTTGCTTTAGCAGCATTTGATTGAAACCAGTCATTTATTGTGGCAAAATCCTAAGACTTTCTGCAGTGTTTACAGATAAGCTTTGTGTGTGATAATCATTTAGGCTACCCAACCATCCATATTTAAAAGGTATTGCACATTTTCCCTTTCTCTATTCAGACAAGTCAACTACTGTTTTCACTTTGATTACATTTCAGTTCATAGAAATAATCCTATGAGCCCTCTCTCCTAGCTTCCTTTTGGAGCAAGACTGGCTTTTGGTGGGTCTGTGCTAGTTTTTTGGCTGTTGGAAATTCCTAATGTGAAACTTGTTAAAAAAATGAACTAAATAGTTTTATGTATACTTTATTATCCCCTTTTCCTTACTACTACGTAAAAGAATATGCCACTTTCTTCATGAGGCCTTTTAAACATTAGTGTCTTGGAACCTACTGATGCTTACTTTATCAATTACTCACAAATTATTAAGTACAGTTCATTTACAGGGATATAAATCTTTTGCTTATTATTGAGTTTTCTTGGTAACAGGAAGTGCTTTACTGTTTATGAAAGAAACCGGAAAACCTTAGAAGAAGAAAACTAGGATGGAATTCCTCTGAGCACTCTCAAATATTGAGATGGCTGATATGTGTCAGAGGGTTGAGTTGTTTCTGGAGTGGGAAGTCTGGGTAATAGAAGATGTTTAGGTGATTTTATGTCCTGGTAAATTGAAATAGGCATGTTTCACATTACTCATTTAGAATTGGATTAAAGCTGAGCATTGATAACCTGAATCTTGTCATAACCTAGAAGTAAAAAAAGAAATACAAGTTAGATTTAGTGACCAGTGGGTCATTAGGAGCACTTGAGTTCATCTTGGTGAGCTTTGTGCAAGGTGTTACCTGATACCGCTCGCTAGGACATCTAGTGGTTTTGTTCCCTTAAAAAGAGAGCATTCAAAAAATATAATACCTTTTCAAAGTTTCTTCTGTAAATGAAATGGTCAATAGTTAAGATTTTGACATATGAGAACTGTACATTTTATTATGCTGATCCTTGCAAATGATTCCTAGGAGTTAAGTCTCGGTCTTTTGTGCCTCATTGGTAGTCGGATAACGTGTGACCCTGAGGGTTATGGGGCGGTATATTTTACTTGAGCAGTCAAGACGTCCATATTTAGAGGTGTAGCCGTGTTCCAGGTTTAAACTACACATTTAAGTGATCCTAATCTGAGTAAAGTTTGTGAGTCTGTGTGGAGGTCTAAGAATAGGCCGATGAGTATGACAGAAGGTACAGTGAGAATCTGAACTACTCACTGTAGCTTTTTGCCATTCTTGTATGTGTGTGGTGCTTTGTGGTTTGTGTGGTTTTTTGGGGTTTCCTTTATGATCCTGTTTTACGGCCTGCGTTTATTGTGTATGATTACAGGGGATTGAACTTGAAAATGCAGTAGTGTCTCCTTGTTTCACTTTTTTGTGTGGTGTTTTTGTTTTAGTTGTTTTTTTTACTGAAATATTCCTTCCAGCTGGCACCTAGCACTGTCGAGTCTGCATGCTGCAGGGCCCATGAGATTGGTGCTGTCACAAAGGCCCTGGCTTTCTTTCCTCTCCTTTCTTCCAGAGGTAGGTTTTCCTTCTAGGAATTCTGTATTTCTATGGTCTTGCTCAGCCTACAGGAGACATAAGGAGAAGATGGGAGAATATAATTAGGTCAAATAAGAAATAGAAAGTGTTCATGTCTGCATGGTGCCCTGCAATAGTAATGAAAAAGCTGTGGCTAGAAAGATATGCTTCCACTGAAGAAAATTTCCTGCAGTGCTTCATTTTCTGCAGGTATTTCTGGTATTAGTGCAGCATTTGATTAGTACAATAGCTTTTCTTCATACATCTGAAGTGATTGAGCTGTTGTAACTTTGTGCTTATTTGCTTGCTTGAAAACAAGAATGGAAAATAAATGTTGATACTGTCTCTGACTTGTTTGCCACTCTTCCTCTAGTAGATGTATATAATGGAAAATCTCCTAGAAGAATGGTCAGTAAAAGCTGAGGGTTAACATTGAATCTCAATCATCAATCCTTTTCTGATGGTAAGTGAAAATAATTAAGTCAGAGGTGAGATCAATTGCAGTTTTCCACAGATGGGTTGAGCTAGGTTTTCCCTGTGCACGGGGAGAGTGTGCTGTCTGTGGCTCACAGTGCTATTGCTACGAGGTCCTGCTGTAACTTAGGCTGTTTAGCAGCAGAATGATGGTAGTCTTTTCCTCTGTGAAGATCTAATTAGAAATTTTGCTCCTTCAAGGTTTGTGTAGCGCAGACTAAGTGAATACAGTAAAATGCTTGGGCATTTGAGAGTCATATTACTGGTCCTAAAACAAAACTGTTGTGACAAGTGGAAGACAAATTAAATGGAAGACTGTTTCAAATTAATGAGTCCTTCTTAGCGGAAGGACAAGCCTCTGGCCATTTCATTCAAAAGGAGCGAAGAGTCTGATTGGCTTATCAAAGCTGCTGTAATTTTTTGTTTTGTAAAACACAACTATGGGAAGGAGTTACAGTGATTTCAAGGAGGGCACCCTTAAAGTGCTGAATAAGGCAAACAGGTAAACAATGCTGAGAAATGCACCAGAAATAGAATAACAAGCTGAATATGGGAGCTCAGCCATCTTACCATCAAGTGCCTACTTGAATTATTACTCTATATATTCTTATAATGAGTGTTGTTGCTTGGACAGTAGAGGTACTATCTATAGCACCCACCTTTTGGCTACCATCATTTTGCCTACCTGTGTTATTGTTAACTAACAGATGTGTAAGAACCTTACATCTGTGTTCATGCTCCTCTGTTGCCATCGTTATTGACTGGAATTAGCAATGACATAACATCTCTGTGTTTCAAAAAAAAAAAATCCCCAAGAAAGCCAAACCCTAAGCCCCATTGCTCCTGCAACCCAGAACACCCCTACCCTGTTAAGGACTTGGACAAGAAACAAATGGTATTTAAAAAAAAAAAACAAACCAAAAAAACCCCCCCAAAAACCCCAAACCCAACAGAAAAACCAAAACCAACCTCAACAAAAAAAAATCCCCAAACCTCATATTTAGCTTAGACTTTCAGGATTCTTTGTTAAAGCTGATGGGTTGATGTGTTCTTGTGTGCACTGACCTTTATATGAAGTGAAATTTGGATTTAGTAGCATAATTCTGCATCAGAGAGTAGGCTTGGAGCAGAACTGAAAAGTATTTGGAACAGAAAATCCAGTACCGTACTACTCTGGTGTTTGCAAACCCAAATGAGTTGGCCATTCATACACCAGTCTTAGCCACTTTGGATTTTGATGAGTGTATTTTACAAGTATAATTAACTAGTTTGGGTTTTTTATTGCTAAAGTTTTCTTCTAGTGCAAAACTCAGTCTTGCAGTAAGAAGAATTTTTGAAGCATTCTGATTAACAAGATTCTAATGGATATACTCTTAAAGATCAGGGCCTGACAGAGAATGTTCATTGTCAGTCGCTTCCAAGTCTCTTAAAATGGGCATTATTAATAAAAGGAGGCCATAAAGTGCGTGACATATGCAGAAAGAAAAGGCTGAACTCTTAAGTTATGGCTGATATGAGTTCATAGTTTCACATCTCTATGAGTCAGTTTACATTGACTGTTTCCCTGCATGCGCTGGCTGAACTTCTGTAATGACACTCTGTAGCTGTGTATGTAGAGAACAATGTAGCTCTCTGTAGAGAACAAAACCAACAGTTCTTTCCAACAGCCCCACATCAACTAGCATGGCTGGTTTATGGGTTCTGATAGTTTTTTGCTTGGAGATCAAAAAGGGACTCATTCCAGGATCCAGATATGGAAGGGAACCCGTACCCTCCCATTTTGAGAAAAATCACCCTGTATTTTAATAGAAGCATATGTAGTCTATCTACATTTAGATGAAAAGAGAACCCCAGCTCAATATGTGGAAATTAAGGGCATTAAAATGAGCAGCATCTGGTCTTGTGGAAAAAATGAAATAAAATGAATCAGAGACATGGTGAACCTTAAATTATTTAAGCTCCTCCAATGGTAGTGCTCTGTAATTGCTTTCCCTTTCTGTAAATGTTTCACAGCTGTGAAGCTTCCAAGTGAAGAGCTAAAGTGCTGGCTATTGTACAAAAATTAAGGCCAATTTCTGCTTGCCTTGCTCACTTGTAAAATCTCATCAGGCCTGATTCTCCCCTTCTTGTGCTCTCTGCAGTCAATTACACCTGTCCAAAGTGGTTGTAAATTGCTGCTATTTATGAGCTGATAGAGTTTTATCTCACCTTGTGCCCTGTCTACAAGACCAGAAAAAGTAGCATGCGGTGCTGGATCAGGCCCGCTTTTCTTACACCAGTGGAGTTGTACTTGATAACAAAGACCCATGGAAAAATATGTGAAAACAGCAAGAATATTGGGCGGGTGTCTAAAAGAATCAAATCTCAAAAATACCAAAGGCAATACAGCAGCAAGTTGCTTTTCTGTCACTGGATGCTTCAGAGACACAGTGCAGGTAGTGTCTGTTAGTGAGCTGCTTGGGCCGTCAGGCTCCGCGAGGAGCTGAACCCCTTCAGTTCAAGGGCTTGAACGTAGCTGAGCACCTTACAAATGTATATGGACCGTTAAGTGTAGGAAGTTGTAGTTCTTGTTTTATTCTTTCTTACTGAGTGGTCTGGAGTCATGTCAGCAGTAGCATCCTTTTGTACATTGTTCATCCCATGAGTGGGACTTTCTCCAGGCAGCATGCAGCAGCCTGACGTGATTGCTGTTGTAGTCCCTGCAAAGAATGTAGGCCAGTGCTGAGTCGTTGAGTGGATGTGGGGAGACGGCAACAAAAGCCACAGAAAAACCCCACAACCAACTCAGTAAAAGTAAGACAGACAGTGTTTCTTGATGCTTGGAATTGGCAGAGATGGAAAAGAAATAGGAATACTCATGTATTGGCCAACAAAACACATTTTCCAGGCAAAGCTGGCTTGTTGTCTCTGCGTAGCACTGTAAACCGAAGCAGAATGAAATGCAGTAAGCCAATGATGTGACTGTTCCCATCTAAGGTACATCTTGTGGATTGTTTGGCTTTAAACAAATGGTCTTGAAAAGCATTTTGGACCTTTTGCCATATCTACACTACAGGCACACTTATTCTTTTAAAATTGTCACAGTCTGACCAGCTAGTCACTGGTTTTCTTCAAGAGTTACATAGATTTAGTTTTCTGTATGCTTCACCTTCACTCTTGGATCTTGATTTAAGTGCATTTCTGTTCATGATGTTTTTAAGTTCATGTGTTCATGTTCCCTGTTAGTAGAAATTCTGTCTTACTGTATGTTAGCATTTCCAAATGAATTTATTGTACTCTTTTTTTTTTTTTTTATGTCACTACAGGGAATTTAAAATAACTCAGATGGTTTAAAAAGCAATTGCTTTTCATCTGATAATGTGCAGACAGCCACCATTTTGAGAAATGAGCAAGAATTAGGCATCCTAATAATATTAGGAGAAATAGACCACATCTGTCGCATGTGCCTGATGTCTCTCTGGGTTTTGTAGCACTGGTGTATGGTTCCCCTGAGCATGGAATAGTTCCAGGATTTCTACTTCCTCCTCCCTTGCAAAACATGCACCTTCATGTCAGCATTTTAAACCAGTTGGATTTGAGCAGTGTCCAGTGTCACCTGCAGGATGGTAGTAGTGCTTAGAACGTTTGCATAAAATTTGCTGTGGAGCTTGTCACAGAGATAAAAGTTCCAGATGACAGGGGAGGAACTGAAAGGTGCAACTCTTTGGGGAAGTCAGAGAGGAGGAAGAGACTGGCTTTTTTTCACGTGGTTCCTGGGCTCAGGAACACAAAAGTAGTACTGCTTTTGTGGCAGGGATGTTGTGGGACTTGCACGAGGATTTAAACAATTTTGCTCTTTCAGCTAATGTAGTTGTGTATTTGCCTGATGGGGTGACTCTGCAGGACAGGTGTCACTGGGGGACTGGTGACACTTCAACAGTAAACAGCCTGGATTGTGTTGGAATGACTCAGATGGGTATGTGAATTTATGTGCAGCTGTGCTGATCAAAGGCACTGTCTGCCCCAAAATGTAATGGCGTGAGGATTGACTTGGCATGACTCACCTAGAACCCCTGATGGAGAGGAGGTGACATTTGGTTACCTGTCTCCTATGTTCTTTCTACATTCCTCAGCATTGCCTCTTTTGGAAGGTGAATGTTAGCTGTTCTATGTGACTTTGAGTATCTTGGAATGTTGCTTTTTTGTTTCTAAATACTGTTTTTGCTATGGTGCTGGGTTAGACTGTGTAAGCTGTAGAAAAATCCAAACTAACAACTGTACTGAGAACTTAAAATGCTATTGAATCTTAAGTGCTTTTAAAGGAGTGCTTTCTCTCTTTCTAGCAGTGCAGCTCATTGATGCTACAAAAAAAACTTAATTAGTTGGCATTCATCACCCCTGCCCTATGGTAGAATAAGCTAACAGCTTTATATAATCAAGTAATCTTGAATTTAGCAAACTTGTTTATTTAAACAGAGTGTGTTTTCTGGAGAAATCCATAGTCTATTTTGTTGATTCTTTTCAGATCTTTTTATTTTTATTGATTTTGATTAGCCAGCTAATTTGTACTTAATCAATAAATGTGATTCTGATTAGCTAATTTTGAACCCTTAGCAAGAAGGCTAAAATAAAGAAGGGATTAGCAAAGTGTTTTGCTGACATTCCAATCTATTTTAAGTGAATGCAAGCTCTAATAAATATTTAATGGGTAGTTGTTTGTGGTTTAATAGAATTAGATAATTCTATTAGAATCCTGTCTGGAAATTTACATGTTCTATACATCACTGCCGAGGACATGGTTAATAATTTAGGCTAAGTGACTAGTAATCAGAAAGGCAGTCAAATTAAGTAAGGGCTGGTTTGGGGGTTTAAGTCATGCAGGGATTTAAATGGATATGTGTTTGCTGTGTAACTGCAACTCCATTCTTGGTTTCTGTCTTGTGCAGAAGAACTAATTTGGTGAGTTTGGGACAAGCTGCAAATGTGGTAACAAAGCATGAGGCTCCTGGGGTTTATTTAATATCTTATCCTCTGAGTTAATGAGTTGGAAAATAGTTCACTGTTTATCTACAGTAGATTGAGCAGATGTTGCCAATTCAATTTTATGGAAAGTAATCTCTGAGAGATTGTCTTCTGCCCATTACTTTTTCATGGATTGAATCTCTGCTGTCCTCCTCTTGGTTTCAAGAGAACTTTTCCTACACTGGTCATGGAGTTGATGGAAGACTAGTGCAGCAGAACTAGGTAAAGCTGGTTTATATGGGACGGCTTTGCAAGGACAGTTTGAAAATACCCTGAATTTAGTGTTGTAAACAGAACGGCAAGGAAAATTACAAGCAATTGAGGAGGCACTGATGAAATGTAAATAAAAGTGCTAATATTTGTCTGTTGTGGCCACTTCGATGAGTTCTTGTTACAGGTGAAGCTTTAGGAAAGGTGATAATGTGCTCACAGCAATCTCTGGATGCTTAGTTTAGGGGTAGTACTGAGCTGCAGACTGCTGCAGTAGGGTACTGGTTGTTGCCTAAATGTAGTCTCATTGGATATCAGTGCATGTGGTTTGACTAAAAGATCTTACCTATCTACTGCAGCAAACTTACAGTGGGAGGGCAATACGAATACACAGTTTTTGAGAGAGCATGCCCAGAAGGAAGCTTGGCATCCTAACTAGACCTTGTCAGTTGAAATGAGGTTGCAGTCACTCATCTCTTGTGCTGTCTGGCGTGTGAGCTGTTCTTGGTCTTTCCTCTAGTTATGGTAATACCATCGCTTCTGTGCATCTCTGATGGATTTACAGAGATGCAATTGCCATGTATGCTGTCAGTGTAGGAGATGCTGACTGTATTTCATGAGCATTTGTTCTCACATGTATCTACGTGTTTGAATGTGTATTTTCTGTTGGACAGCCAGAGGATGGTGTTTCCAAGCTGACCCAGCACTTCAAGTACTGGTGCTGTTTACTGCATTGATGATACTACTGTAATGGTCTCATGCAGCAGGAGCAGGACCACTGCTGTGCTCCTGTGAGAGGTTGGCCTCTAAAGCTAGGTAGCTTTGATTGCAAAAGTGGGAGAGTTCAAGACACAATAGTACTGCAGGGTCTTTCTGCTGCCACATGCATTTTGTCTTTAGTGCTGTCTGTTCTTAACAACTGTAAGATATGAGTGTGTTACCTCCCTGATACGTGTGTGTGTGTGTGTATATATATATATGTATATGCATATATGAGCTATGCAGAGTTTTTGTCAAAGAATACTAACTTTGTGAGGCTGTGTAGTTAGGCTTGTAGTATGAGGGTTTGATAAAGGCTAAAAACTCAGTCTTTTAAAATGTCCTTTTTTTTTTAATTTGAAGGTAAGCTGGTCACTCGGTGTGAAGTATGCAGATCTGGGGAGTAGCATGTCATTGGCCACTTACACACTAGTGTCAAGTAATGTACAAGAGGACAATTTTGCAGGAATCTTTAACTTTGAAATGGCTGGATAATGATGTAAAAATGTGGGAATTCAAAGTAGCAGTGACAGGGTTTTTTGTTGTGGGTTTTTTCTTTTTTTTTCATTTTGACTGCCCAGTCATTATTCTTTTCACTTCTCAAAGGTAACTGTGTTACTCCATAATTCTCTTAATGTTGTTGTGCAGTAGTACTGGGTTGATCTGGGCAGGTGTACTGCTCTGAAGGCCTGCTTAGAATTAGACCTCTGCTGTTCTGAAGATAGTTTTGTTTCTTGACAAGTATCGAGTCACTTTTGTGGAATTGCTGTCGTTCTTTGAGTTAAATCTGCTGGAGCCAAGAAACAAATCTGGTCTTGGCTTCTAGTGTATATATAGGTGTGAGAATGTCTATACATGTGCATATAAATAAACCTTCCTAAAGCGCTGTAGGCAGGTTTTGAGGCATTGCGGTTAATGCTGCACTCTTGAGGTAAAATGAGGTTAATAGGCTTCACATCGGCACAAAAAATGGGATTACAGCTGTTCTTTTGGGATGTTCTTTCTAAAGCTTCTTTTAGAATTCTTCTAGTTCTTGCATGGATAAAAGAAACGCATCAGCTTGGTTCCTGTGCTTTTCCTGAGTTTGTCTTCTTTGTTCCAGATTTTTTTTTCTTATAAAGTAGTGATATGTATTATGTTCTCTAGAGATCAGTTCTATTACTGCGAGCTGTTAGTTCCACTCAGAATTCACTCCTTGGAAACAATGGTTTGATGGGCTGGGACATGGACTGTTTTATTAAGCAAGAAAATGACTTGAACTACTCCTGTAATTACATGTAGTCAGTCTCATGGAATTTCTGGCAAGCTTACCTCCATTTCTACATATATAATGTTATAGTACTTTATGTAGTACTTCAGTGTTATAGTAGCATTGCTGTAACATGGCTTTACACCTTCAGATGGTTCTATGGTTATTAGCTAATTAATCTCATAACACCCCTGTAAGGTATATCTCCTTGTTTCTGCTTGGGTGACTCTGTGGAGTATAATAATATGTGGCTTGAATATTAATAAACACTCAAGTAGGATACTGCATTTGTGGTTGGTGGTTCCTTTGTGGTTTGTTTTGTTTTGTTTTTAATAAAACTTGCTTTGTTAAATGTTGGTTTGGGTTTAGCTTGAATGATTACTGTCAAAAGCAATGCCTAAGTGTCGGTTCTGGAAGATATGTATGGTCTAATTTTTTGCTAGTGCTGGTGAATGTTTGTACTACTCCAGTAATAAGTCAGGAAAAAAATGCAAATACTGCAATTGTCAAATCTGATCATTATTATTAATTAGGGACATAGTCTCTTAGAGGCTGTTCGGTTTTATTTTACTTGTTTGGTTATTTTTTTTTTTTAGTATCAAGAGGAACTTGAAAGCACTGAAATATCTTCCTGGAGAATTTGAGAGAGAACCTCCTTTAGCATTGCCTCTTCACTATTCTTTAAGTTCCTAGAAAATATCAGCTTATTATGCAGACACGTTATAACCCTGCATCATAATAAGTCTGTGAGTTGTAATAGTTGAAAGTGATGCTGAGCAAACATTTCATGAGATGGATGAAATAATGTGTAGATGAACAGTGAGGGTAGGGATGTGTTACAGTTTAACCCTGGCTAGCAGCCAGCTAAGTCCCAGACAGCCACTCGCTCTCCTCTCAATGGAGAAGAGAATCAAAAGGGTAAAAGTGAGAGAACTTGTAGATTGAGGTAAGAACAGTTCAATAGGTAAAACAAAGCTTTATGAATAAACCACAAAGCAAAAGAAGAAATCCATTCACCACTTCTTATTGGCAGGCAGGTGTTCAGCCATCTCCAGGAAAGCCACCCCCATCATGTGTAGTGGCTGCCTTGGAAGACAAACACTAACTCTGAATGTCATATTCCTTCTTCCCCAGCTTTTATTGCTGAGCATGACATCATATGGTCTGGAATAGCCCTTTGGGCAGTTGGGGTCAGCTCTCCCAGCTGTGTCCCCTCGCAGCTTCCTGTCCATCCCCAGCCTGCCCACTGATGGGGTGAGATGAAAAGGGGAAGGGCCTCGAGGCTGAGTGCTGTTCAACAATAGCTGAAACATCCCTCCGTCAACACTTTTCATCACAAATCCAAAACAACACCATACAAGCTGCTAAGAAGAAAATGAGCCCTAAGCCAAAACCCACATAGGCTTCAAAATCAGTTCAGTTACTGTGTTGTTACTCAGCTTTTGGAAGGCAAAGGGTCACTTCATCAGAGTGAGTTAGGTGTTTGCTTCCTGCCAGCAATATTGACATGGGAATTCAATTGACATGGAATTGGAATATTGACCCCAAAGGCTGAACACAAATGTCCTTTTATGCGAGTGGCTAGTCCTGCAGTGGCCAGTCTGCCACAATTGTGGCAGGAAATAGTCTTTAAGAAACCCAAACCCTCACAAAACTTCCCTCCTCTTCAAAATAAAAAAAAACCCTAAACCTAACAAAACGCATTAAAAATCATGACCTGAAAAAAAAACACAGACAACTCCACCTGCCCAAACAATAGCATACCCAGACTTGACATGCAGAAAGGACTTGATTTTGTAGGTGTGTTTGGAAGGCATCTTATCCTGGTGTTTCCGTGACCTCACTGCTCAAAAATGGCAGTTAATTGTCTACTTGATGTGCAATTTGCGTGTCGTCAGACTGAATCTTTGCCATCTCTACTTGTGTACTGTGCTTTGTACAGTAAAGTTATAAGTTCAGGTGGGTATTTGGGTTGTTGGTATAAGCACTTAACTGCAACTGGTGGTGAACTTGTTTTAAGAGATGTGTGAGGTAGCACCATTTGTCTTCCTGTCATGCTAAAAGTTTGAGGCAGTAGGGGAAATTACAAAGATTTGTATATTAACTATGGAGGGCAGACAAGGGACAGCAAGAGCAAGAATTTACTTTAATGCAGTGCCGTGGCAGCTGTGCTGATTATTGAAGAATATCTGTTTTGGCAGAGGAGTTGCAGCTGGAGTTGCCAAGGAGTAGTTTGAGTAGAGACAAGCATTGTTAGACATTGTTCTCTCAAAGGTTTTGCCTAGGTGACTGGACTAACTGTGAATGTGGGTCAAGGATCTGAGCGGGTAGGGTAGCCTCATTTATCATCAGCCAAGGCTGAGATAATAGTCATCAGTCCATTTGACTCTAGCTGAGAAGTGAACAGTTTATTTTGTTTTAGTAATGATTTTAGAGACTCATCAATAAAATCACCAAGACTTGTCAGTGCAGCAATCTGTCCATGTCTCAGGGGCCAGCATGATTTCTTGGTAGCAAAGAGAAAGGAGAGCCAAGTGTGCACGTGGTTAGGTTTCCTTTTGGTTTCTCTCATTTCCTCCACATGGTAACACCTTGGAATCTCCGGACTAAATAAACAAGGTCATCTAAGACCCGATTCCCTTATTGTACAAAGCAGTACCATGTTGCTGCATTAAAATAGTTGAAACCTCTATAAGGTAAACCTCTATAAGATGTGCATACTCTCTGGATTTATGCAGAAACTGTTCCTAGAATACTGGTATTCATTGTGCTATTCCTGCTTTTTTTCATTAGGAACAAAATGTTTTCCTTGGAAGCGTTCCCAGTTCATGTTGACACAGGCAAGAATTTAGCTAGGCCATCTTAGCAGGACACAATGTTTTGCTAACACAGCCGTGGAACTTCCAAACCAGGTAACCTCTGGGCAGCTTGGAGGGCAGGCAGGGCAAATCTGCATTTCTTTGCATGTAATTGGATGTTATAGCCGGACTGTGTTGGGCTTTAACTGTAGACAGAGAAACACCTTGGTTGATTGGAGCTAGTTGAGTTGATCAAGTGTTACCGATGAGTTCAGTTTGCACAAAGCACCACTTGCCTTCACTTACAACAACAGCAGTGCTAGCAAGTGAATTACTGCATCAGAGCTCTTGTTGCATAGAGCTGATAGAGGGATGCATCATTTCTCTATTGGGAGACTGACTGAGAGAGTTCTGAAAAAATGTGGTCCCTTTCGAAATTTGACTGTCCCCTGGGAGTGAGTGAGTTTGGGTTTTCCTTAATGCGGAGAGTTTTCTTTTCTGTGGGCTACCAGTGCCCCAGATGTAGAATTTAGTAGTGCTGGCTGAGGAGCTATTGTACAGTATATTGGCCTGTTTGGCAGGTGTTTGTATTTCCGTCTATGCTAATTTTGTATTTCAATCCATGTTAATTCTACATGTATGCTTTTTTCATTCATGGACCCACTTGCCACTCTCAAATACATTAGTAAAACTATCTTCATATTTGCAGTATGGTTTTTACTTGTCTCATCTGTTAGGCAGTAAGGAAGTGAAAAGCACTTCACAGATTCTAATGAGATAAGCTGTATAACATTTCAAAGCATAGAGATAAGGTACTAATATTTCTATTTCATAGATGGGGAAACGGAGACTAAGAAGGGTTAAGTGTTTTGCTTTAAGTTAAACAGGAGGATGAAGTTAAAGATGGGAATAGAAAGAAGCTAGATATTATGTTGAGTCCTGGGGGGATAGCCTTCAGCTATTTGTTCATCATTGCCTCACTAAGGCTGCTCTATTTCTATGTCTAATGTAATTACAGAGCTTTTGTACGAGGTTAATCTTCGTGATTTTAATTCTAGGTAACTAATAGGACAAAAATATTATTTGTTTGTTTAGCGCTGGAGAAAGGGAGGTTTTCTAAACTCTAGTAGGCCAAAACGATAAATGACTGTAAATGCCAGAGCAGTTTTCTTCCAGAAGTCCTGCTTGTTAGCTGTGTTGCATTCATCTGAAAAAAATGCTGCAAGGGTGTTTGCCTGTACCAAGTGAAGGGCCTTGGGCTGCTTTAGAAAGTGCAGGTGCTCACTGTATCTTCTTCTCCCTTGGCTAACTTGACATGAAAAGAGTTGGGGATTCAGCTGTATAGATGCAGAAATGTGCACTCTCCAGTTACACTGTTTTTATCTGGGTCTTCTGTGTGGATTATTTTGGTTGATGTCAAAACAAGCTCTACTGCAGTATTTGTAACTTGAGAGTTGTCTTGCAGCCAACGGAACAAGGGTTCTTCTTGTAAAGCATCGTCTGTTAAGATTCATAACATTTTTGCAGTGGAAGTGTTTCGTGTCATCATTAAGGTGCATATAGCCTAATGTTTGGTCTATATAAAAATGAAGTGTTGTTTTAGATTATAGCTAGAAAAGGAACAGATATCCGAAATAGTTAAAAAAAAAAATCAGTAAAATCGCTTTGTAAGTGTGTGGTAATGCACACAAGGCTACACTTTATGATCCTTACTCATAATGTAAAGTACTTACATTCACTGATCTCTATTTTTCCACTTAGTGTGAATTCTGAGTGACACTAAATAGACCTTTTATGTGGGAGCAAATATTACCTTGCCCAGGTGACCCCCTTCTCCTGGTGCAAGGAGAAATCTTGTAGGAAGAGCTCTAAAGCTCAGCTTAAAATCAATGAGCTACAGTTCTAAATTTGGAGTGGAAAAATTGTGTTCAGTCAAAACAGTTTGTTGGAAAAGCAAAAATGATTGCCAAATGATCTGTTACACATATTCCTTTATTAAAAAAAAAAAAACCAAAACAAAAGCAAAACCAAAGAGCTTCTGCTCCCTTGCTTCCCAATGTTTTTACCACAATAGAAATATTTTTACATCTCATGAGAACTGCCATTTGGTTCCTTCACATCTGCCTTCCACTAGTTGCATTTCCCAGGTTCTTAAATGTTTAAACACCTTGTGCGTTGTGGGAGAAGTTGTCTGTATATTTTAATTTTTGAGATAAATATTTTGGTTCTTCTCCATGTTCCTACCCCTAAAAAGGCTGAAATGGCCCAGAAGGTTTTCTCCTTGATTGATGCTATTCCTCTTCTGTCTCCATTGCTGAACAGTTATACTTCCATGTTTATGAGCAGTGCACTTCCTTAATCTTTTCTTCAAGTTCATTGCATCTGGAAAACGTTTTTCTTTTTTCCTCATTTTTTGAGTTTGACAGCATTCAATGCATAGGAAGCATTGCTCTTTCTCCTTTTATGTCAGTGAGGCCTCAGTGGGTTTTTATATGGATCTTTCATGCGGTGACATGGGAGACAAAAATATTTAAAAAAAAAAAAAAAAAAAAAAAAGAGAGAAAGAGAGGGAAAAAGAGAAAAGATTGATTTTGAAAACGAGGAATGCCTGTCAGAAAGACCCAAGGGCAAATGTAGTATATAAGACTACCTCTAACTCTTCTTTAAAAAACAAACCAGTAAAGAAAGAAATGCCCAACCAAACTGAAGTTTGACCAAGTGACAAATTGTTTCTTGGCCTTTTAAAGCAAATGTAAACTCCCTCTGAAAGGAGCAGGTGGTTCTGCTTTGCATGGAGACTTTCTTTTTTTTTTTTTTCTTGCTAGTATGTACAGCTTACAGCTGCCTGTAACAAATTGTACTTTCCTTTAATGAAGCAGTACTTTACAGGTAGAGTGAAATGTACTGCATATGGCTGTTGGGGGTATTATTATTTATTATTGATTTGTTATTTATGTGATTGTTGGGTATTTGCATTCAGTTATGTTTGTACAAGGAGAGTCAACCCAAAGCCGAACTGTGGCTTACCCGTTTCGCTCTTCCATGTCAAGAGATGGGACACAGTGATGTTGGTTCTGAGAAGATGAGGAAAGCCCAAAGACTTGGCCTTGCCCATCTTAACTGCTACGAGAGAGTGGGAGGGAGTGGAGGTGTAACTGTGCTCTCTACTTGGTACTGTAGCCATGAAGAGGCACCACTGATGAGTATTTGTATTCTAGAGTGCTGCTTCAGGGGACAGCAGGACTTGGGCTGTTATTTTTGATGGCGTTTGGCCCAAGGTTTATTTTGCCTACTTGTACAGCCAAACCCAGTGTTATGTTGGAAGTGTAGTAACTGTGCTGAGAAGTTGGGAAACAGCTGTTTCAGGGAGTTAAAGACTGTGTTGTCCGGTAGATTGGGCATTGATCACAGAGCTTTGTGCCCACAGGAGCAGTTAGGCAAACAGAGCATCTCATGCTTGTGTGAAGTGTGCCCGGGCACATCTGGTCAGGACTAACCCAAGAAGACTTGGAGAACATCACGTTTGTGCAGTGCTTTCTGCCTCTGACCGCAGTGTATTTCTGGGTGCCTTTTGCAGGAAATACCGTGTTGCCTTTTTGTGGTGTCTGTCCAGCACTCCGGATTACTCTGTTCATAGAGCTGTTACTGACAAAAGAAAAAAGAACTATTTTTTATTAAACATTTGCTATTATGAACACTGTTTATTATGAAATAACCAAATATTTTATTTAAATTTGAGCTTTTTATGCTTTGGTGGTCATCTCTTTGCAGAAGTTTTTGGTTGGGGTAGAACAAACGTGTTATTACAGAGGCTCTACCAGCACGGAACTTGTCTAATCCGGGGGGAGCACTGGCTTACACTTCGCTGTGCCTAGTAAATACTCGATTATTGCACATTAAGTGGTTTGCCACAGTGTCCTGTGCACAGGGTATTAGAAGGGATGTTATCTAATTTCCTAAGCAATAATGGTATAAACAGGATGTGTTTTTTATTATTAAAAAAAAAACCAAACTATTGCCTCTACTGAGTTAATGTTTCTTTTATATACAGTTAGCACCCAGGAGACTGATGCATAAATCAATGCAAAATTAAATGTAAAGTGCAAGGTTTTGGAAAACTAGAATTTATTATAGTCTTTTGACTTTACCTGCACACAAACTTGAACTTACTTAGTAGTATTTTTATTTGATTCTTTTAGTCTTTATTCATTTTAGTTGATGAGAAAGAAATGCAAAGCAATCCCCACCAACCTGTAACAAATAAGAACATTAAAATGGAGTAAGAGGAAGAGAAAATACAGGGTTTTATATTGGATGTTTTCTGCTCCTTGGAATGTTCCATCAGTTTAGATTCAGGTGGTCCTTACAAGCACCATTTTTATAGGTTTCTTATACTATACAGTATGATGTAGGATCTTTGTTTAAGAGAGTAGTGTGTATTACTTCTGAAATGTATATTTGTAAAGGTTTTTTTACCACTCCACCACCGTGTAATGACATAGAAATGAAGCCATTTGTGTTCTTGAGTTTTGTTCTATTCATTCAGCTGAGGTCTGTGGTTTGTTCTGTAAAACTAGTCTTTCACATCATAGCAATCACAAGATGTGAAAGTTGAAATGTTCATGTAAACACACAGGTTTTTTTGATTTGTTACCAGGGGCCCAGATAAGGGAGTCTGGATCGTCAACACCTCAAGTTTTCTGAGATCTTACCTTCTAGCTTCACTGAGGTTAATTGTTTTGGTCTGAATTTTTTTTTTCCCCCCCCCCACCTCTATCCTGCCCAAGTTCATTCGATGCTGTTGTTAGAAGTGGGGAGGCACCTAAAGAGCTAAATCACAGCTTCACGTTTCAGGGCAGTTGTTTGATTTGAAAGGGGGTGTGAGTCTTCAGGGCAGATTATAGTAAGCTGCTGAGCTTTATGGGAGTTTCTTCTTCTTGGTTTACCAGTGGGATGAAAAGTTCAAGCCAGCCTTTATGCTTTAATAGTAAAGACAAATAGGAAAAAGGCTAAATATATATGGGAGTCAATGGCTTTTTTGGCACCTTGAAGAAGTTCTAGTAATGGCTGTAGAGATGTCATAAATGAAACCTACAAAAGAAGGGTTACCTTAGCTCCAGATATCTTAACTTGGCATTTCTTCCCTGGAAAAACACAGGGAAGCTGCTGTTGAAAGAATACCTTCTATCACATCTACCTTTATGGCAAAAACCTTTGTCATGGAAAACCTGGACTCATTTTCTAATGAGTTCCTAGAGGCTAGTCCTGAAGCTGGTACAGATGAAAATGTGTTGGCTTAGAAAAGCCTTTACAGCAGAAGGGCTGGCTGTCTGCAGCACCAGAACATGGAACAACTTTTTTTTTGAGACTGCCATGACTCCAGATGCCTTACTTTGTTACGCAGGACTGCAGTAACTTGCAAAGAGTTTCTATTTTCATTACCTCTTTCCAATGCAACTTCTTTATCTTAAAGCAACCAAACAGCACACCCCGCCACTAACCCCCACCCTGCCTCTCCCAAAGCCACAACCGAACCCAAATGAAAACATCACTCCAGAATATTCTGCAAAAGGATGGGTAAATGTCATGTTTTGAAGCTGCACAAATCCAAAGGTTTAAACTAGTCTTTAAAGGAGCCATAAGTCAAGGGGAGGAACACATACACAAGAAATGGTGGCAACCTAATGAACTTGAAAGCATGGTAACTGTGTACTGAGGAGAACTAGAAATGCCAGATGTACAGGACTGGAAGAACTGGGGAGACAATAGGGAAAAGAGTTGTGAATGACATGACAGACTTTTATTTTTGTTTTCTTGTGAGTTGGTTACTGAATGTCATATCTTTTTGAGTTTGTCAGATTATGGTTTCTGTTTTTCAGCTGTGTTTTTGTGACAGGTTGTTATATCATTTGAGTGTTAGTTCGGGAATTCTATACAAACCTTCCTCAAGAGTGGAGAGAGACATGGGCTTTGCTAGGAAAGACTGTCTTAGGCAGTTTTTGACTTCCTGATATATCAGTAAGACTCAAGAAGTCCAGGAGATCCCCAGGAAGGTCTATTAGAGTACCAAAGTAATAGTGGTTGCTGGCAATACTGAAGGAAGCTTTGTTTGGGTTATGTACTCTGATCTGATTTTGTCTTCAGCAGTCCTATATTCTTGAGAAAGGAGGAAATTCCAGCCAGATGTGTACATCAGCTGAGGTGTGTGTGGTTACTGTGGCCCACGGGACAGGGTATAACTCTGTGTGTTGTTCTGTTAATCACCATTCAAAACACCTCAATACTTCAGTAGCTTTCAAGAGCAGAAGAGGTTATCAAAGAGGGTCTTCAAGGCAGGGAGGCTGAGGTGTTGAAGGTGGATAGCCAGAAGGCAAGGCATGTGCCTGTAAGGGCATTGCTCACTTGAGTGCACAACATGGTAACTACATCTGGATTTAGCATAATCATCCTTGACTAATATGAAGAGAAGGGAGAGGGTTTTAGTGCTGAATAAATAAATTACTTAATTACGTGTTATCAGAGAGGAACAGATGGTCAGTTTAGTCTGTTTTCTGACTGCTTATGTTTTCAAGAGAGGGTAGATCCACACTGATTCTCGTACAGAAGATTTCCTAGTTTCAGTAATTAATCTGTGGGTACATCAAACAACATTTTACTGTCATCCCTGAGGTTTGCCTTGCCAATTGCTATTTTAAGAAAGGGGTTTTATTTTATGGAGGGTCTTAATGTCATCAGGAAGTAACATTTTATAATACTTAGTCTTCATATGGTAACTATGTATTTATTGTAGTGCTGGTTATACTTGAAGGTGAGCAACAGCTCAGGATACCACACCATAAGAGTTGGATGGCTGCGTATCGTGTCACGTGAATATGTTACTGGATAGCATTTTACCGTATCTGTAGTCAAATCATAATTTGCAATCCAGGTTTCAGTTTAAATCTTCTTTGGAATTGTCCTGTAATGTTCTGTCATCTCATGAGAAATGCTTTCCTTCAGAGTTTTCTCTGGTCCAGAGGTCAGTGCCTACAGTACTTGAATCAGTTGCCCTGGCCTGCTGTTGCCGCAGCCCTTCGTCTGGTATAGATAGAACTCTTGCTTAGAGGTGGAATATTCCTCATGAAAAGTGAGGTTAGGATATGGTTGGATATTTTTTTTTCTTTTCTTCCAGAATTGCAATACACTCCATTTTCCTTTTTAGGTGGAAGAATTCTACAAGTTTTTCTTTGTAATCCCTCTGCCTTGCAGAGCTTTCCTGTAGTCTGAAGTTGGTGTGGCTGAAGCTGTGGTTTTCATTACACTCTTCCCTTTCCACCTTTTTTTCTTTCACAAGGAATTATATGGGGAAAATGAAGTATAGGAGTGTTTCAAGTTGAATTAATGATTGTTGCCTAAATTAGGAGAGTAGGAACAAACCAGAGTTTACCTTTTGTACTCTTGTGTTAATTAAGAGGAAATAAACAGCGAAAGGGAAATTCTCTGTTCTGAAACAGCAAAAGAAAGCAGGTTTGTCACTGTCCACTGAAATAGTGACAAGTATTTCTGGATTACCTATTGTTTCTTAAAGGTAACACATTTAGTACTTGTCATAATTTAGTAATTCTAATAAATAATTGAGCCTTATAAATAAGCCTTGTTCCAACTGAACTTTATTTCAGAATCCATTCTTAGAATCAGCTTGATTTCTAAATTTTACTTTTTTTTCTGTTAATCCTTTTTTTTCTTTGCTTAATCTTCTTTAAAAAAAAAAAAAAAAAAAAAACAAAACAACCAAACCCCTTGCATTTAATTCTGAGCTAAAATCACCAGAAATGTAGATAGCAAGGAAAGCATTGGGCAGGCATGAGGGCTAGTACCTGGTGGTTACTTAATTGTCAGCATCCGTAATTTCCACATTCCTGCTCTATGACTTTGTCCTGGTGCTGGAAGTCAGGGCCCTAGCATTCAGGACTGCCGTATCCCATGGGCATCCAGCTGTTACGGGGGTTCCTGTTTTCTAGTGTGCCTGGTGTCCGGAGACAGTAGTGTAAGCAATAGAGTATCAGTTTCTGTCAAGTAATTGGATTAGTGATTAGTTTACATCATGGGGAAGGTTCTTTAGTAAATGAACTTCAAAATGGAATTGCATGAGCAGCAGGAAGAAGAAGGCCATGTTAGTTATGATTTGCTCAAATACAGCTTCAAATGTCTTGTTCAGTATTTCTATGTAAACTCTGGCAATTATTAAAGTGGAATTTGCTGTAAGTTTTTATTGCAAGATGTAGTAGACTTCTGGATTGTATACAAGTGAGGGTGGGAGGGAAATCCTATTAAGTTGTTTGTTTGCTTTTTCGCCTAAACCTTCTGTATAACTGGCAGCTTTCAGTCTTCTCCTTGGCAAAACACCAAAGCAGGGAAAAAAAAAAAAATCCCAGAACAGCCAGGCTGCAACTTGGGAGTCACAAGATGACTTTGGACTGATCAGTTGGGTTTTTTTGTTTGTTGGTTGGTTTTTTAATGGGACTGTGTTGTAAGGAGCCATACTGAACAGTTAATGCCCTAGTGAATCCATAAGGACCTGAAGTGACTGAAGATGTCAGTGGAAGATGTCAAACTGCTATCAAAAGGATGGACCTCTGTGGGGTTTGGATCTCTTCTTGCCTGCCTTGGCAATGAGCCTTCACAGAGGTAGGAGAGTATGCAGATGCCAAAAATATGGTTATAAAGTATTTGCAGCACACTGAACTCTTCCAGGGCTCTGAAAGTGGTGTGTTTTTTTTTTTTTTTTAAAATACATTCGGTTTTGCCTGAAAATCTGCATACCATTTGAATGAAATTGAATATGTTTCAGGGCTCAAGCAGCGTGTCTTCCATCTCAGGCAAAATGGAGATGAATTTCAATTAGATATTCCCATTATAATCTGTCTCCACCTGTAGTTTTCATCAAAATTGCTAGGAAGTGTGATATAATGTATGATCGGGATTTGCCCACTGGCAGCAGTGTCCCATTATCTTAGTAAAAAAGCACAAAATAATTAGTCTGATGCATATAGATAGTGGCTTCTTACAGCAAGTGACTTTAATTGTGGTGAGTAATATATATGGAGTTTGAAATCTTATATATTTCCCTCCCAAGAAGACACCAGTTACTAATTCAGTTGACAAAGTAACAATGTTTCAGAATATTTAATGGAAACTGAACATCCTAGTCAATAGCCACTGTAAAATGTCCATTTTATGGCCTTATTTTTGCCTGAGCTTAATTTA
>JAVSBS010006368.1:0-56519 GCA_033124195.1 Coracias cyanogaster | reverse complement strand
CATTTCAGGAGACATACGTGCACACTTGCATGGATACTGTGTGTAGGTATGTATGCACATGTGTATATAACTCCTGATGAGAGAAAGGTAATATAAATGTATTAGCAAGTTATATGTCTTAATTTACAATTACTAAAATTATTTACTTCTTCCATTTTTGTTATGCTAGAAAATGGTAAATGATGCTTACCCTGCTTACTACACAGAACTGCTACAAGAAGCTATTAAATTAAGGAAGAACATTTTAGATTTTCTTAAGAGCATTAAATAACTTTTAAAGATTTAATCAAAGTACATATATCAGCTAAAACTATTTTTTTATATTAGAAATATTTACCAGGGTCAATAATAAATGGGCAGTTTCAGACCACCAAAATATTACTGATTTTCAGTAATTTTTGTGTATTTTGTGTGTTCCAAGGTACACACACCAATGCATTGTATCTCATGTCCTCCCAGATCTTCAGTGTACTTTATTGATTCTCATTCTGTCCTGCCTTCCTATCTCCCAGAAAATTTTGCAGTGCCAAGTGAACTGGTGAAAATATGGAGTGTTTCCTTTATCTGCTAGATACACTGAAAACAAAACTGTTCAAAAATAAAAATATGCTTAGAAAGCAGGCACCACAGTATTGATATTTTATCAGTAAATAACATTATTGAAGACTAGAAATAATTTTTTTTTGTGATCAGGCTTAAAAATAAAACTTTGACATCACTTGACTTACCAGAAAAGACTGAACAACATTGGCTATTAGGATATTTAGAACTAGCTCAAGCAGCCTGATGCCAGCCACAATGAAGGTCATGAACCGCTGCTATAACGGTATTATTTGTAAGTCCTGTGGTTCTTTGTGCCAGACTTGGCACTCAGTGCCAGAGCCTGGCATATTTTCAGCATTTGTTTAAAGAGGCGTGTCCCAAGTCATGAGAGGTCATGCTGTTCTTAACAGTCACTAGTGAAAATTACTATTCTAGAACATAGCTCCCACTTCAAGTATTCTTGTATTATAAATATTTTTCCCACAGCAGTCTTATGTTACTCATAAGAGCTAGAATGAAAACATAACACAGAGAAAAACCTAAAATACTATTTGCATGCAGCAACAGGCTGACAGCTACTTGGTCTTGAGGGTGGTGGTGTGTGAAGGAGTACAGTTTTGCTTTATATCATAAAAAGACTTGTAGTAATGTCCTTTTCACTTTTTCTGACAGCTACTGTAAATAAACCTCATTCTCCTTCAAGTGCCACAGTCCACCAGTTGAGAAACACTATTCTGCTTTTAGAAACGGCTGCTGGCCACCAGATGGTAGGAACACATAGTTTCTTCTATACTCACCCTGTGGTGCTCAGGTCTGCTGCTCAGTCCTGGCCTGAAGGAGATAGTGCCTTGTGGCAGAGGATGTTGTCGCTGCTGTGACAACCAGAATTTGGGCCACCATTTGCATCATCAATCAATAATATGTGTAAAGTGGAATGTTATGCATATGACATAATAAAAGGTTACTGCTACTGTTAGCTTTTTCAAAAGGATTATATATTTTCAATATATATAAAAATATAAATTTATATGTCAACATAATTTTAAAAAAATAAATGTTAGGGCGGAGTTAGCAAGCTGTCACTCACTGCCATGCAGCCACGTCTGGTGTGTGGCGTTTAGGGAGGTTTGGCAGCGAATGTGCTTACTGTCCATCTGCTGCTCACAACAATATCAACAATGCACCAGGTTTCTAACTGTATTCTTTAGCAGTGCTGCAGTGTTTATTGTTCAAGGAGATTGTTTTCCTACTACTTAATGCTGATTTGTAAGCTCTATCTCTTTTTAGCACTGTTTACATGAAAATGAAAGGAAACACAATAACTGACTCTCACAGCATAGCCTTTCCTTCCCTGTACCAGTCGGGCGGTGGGAGCAGGGGGAAGCCCATTATTGATGGCTACAGCTAATTCACTAAATAAGAGAAGGTTCTACATCTAGATTTGAATACGTAAATAATCTAGTTAGCAAGAGAAACACATATCTCCCCACCATGTATTTAATTTCTACTTGCTAGGCTATCCCCCGTGCTGCTTTGCATCTCTTTAAGTCTTCAATTATTATCATTGAATCAGTCACACAATGTACACCCTGCCTGTCACATGGATCTGCATCAAAATCACACAAATACTCTCATGCCTATAGTTCAACTAGTCTGTTTCTATGGTTATGACAGATATATTACTGCTTTTCCTTAATTATAAACCTTGCTCTTGAACACTCTTTGTAATCCGGTCCCTAGATTAGACTGTGCAACAGGATCTTCCTTAAGAACTAATATAGACTTTTTTTTTTCTGAGCTGAGGAACATTGAAGGCTTAAAGAACTTTATGATAAGTGGCAATGGCTGCAGATGGCTAACAGACACTGATTTAAAGAACAACAGAATGAGCCCTAAACTACTCTGTGTGCAAGATCTTGTGAGATAAAGGTGTTCTGATGAGCACGGTTCTGCTTTTAAGCTACTTAATCACCATGTGAATCTTGCCATTGATTTTGCTACATTTTACATCACACTGCACCATAATCATATACCTAGGAAAGCAGTAGCTGCCTTCTCTCAGACACCTTTCATTTTATGCAAACTGTACTTGATTATATCTGTTTGGAGGAAAAAAAAAACACAACTATTTCCTTCTGACATCCCAGAGGTTTATGCTGCTCCAAGCCTAGCTAGCCTCATCTCATTGTTGGCCCTGGCATGGCTCATACAGGTTATATCAAGTTATCAGCCAAACTCTAACACAACAGCCAAGCTCTTAAGATTTCTCTGTATGTTCATCTCAGCGCACAACAGCAGCATCCAATTCATTTGGCACATAATTTCAATGCTTATTTTTCACCAGTAACCATAAGCGTCTATTCATTGTGACGAAGTACGTTTTAGAAGAAAGCTTTCCTTTATCAAACAAAGATGGAAAGCTCAGGGAAAGAGGCACTTCCACACTGTTTCATTTGCTATGACTCATTCAGCAGCATAGGAGTCATCTTCCTTTCTGAGAGGCCAATGCAACAACAAAACAGAGTATTGGTTGTTATTAAGAGATACAGCTCATTACAGAATCCATTCATGCAGCAAGACATGTAATTAGGAAGAGTACTGGAAAGAACAGGACTAAGTGACACACATCCTCTCTTCTTTATTGTGCAACATGTGCTGTAAAGATCCGAGACATTTCAATCTCATCCATCTGCAGCAGTATCACTCACCTTGGAATGTACACACAGACCAAAAAAAACCAGGTGAACCTGACCTTACACCTACAGGAGTCTGCACAAAGCTCTGAAATTTGGTCTGCCTGTTGAGGCATACATGGTAGGGCAGGTATTATACACATGTAATCATGAAATGGACAGGGATGTACATGCATATCATTCATTTGTGAGCACACCAAGCCCTGTATGAACAGAGAGAACTTCACTAGAAATACAGTATTTTAAAGCACAGAAGAAAGACTGGGGGTAAAAATGGAGGAAGGAAAAGAAGAGGCACGGGGGAGAGATCAACACCCATGACAGGGGGAGCAAGAGAAAGGCAACAAAACACATGTTGGACAAAAGACCCAAAGTACTGCAGAAGTGTTCTGCAGGACAAATATAGCATTAAACCCATTGGAATAATAGTGAGAAACACTGAATAAGAACAACCTGTAAGTCAGTAAAAGTAAAGGAGATATGGCTTACATGTTAAAATAATGATAAATATTATCTTAACTTTCCCCTTTGTCCCAAAGCACATCAGACAGGAAAATACAGCAGAGAAGTTGCAGGCTGAAGCAGAGAGGGACTGCTTAGCAATACACACAATAGCAAAGGGCAGGGAGAGAGGGACCATCACATTCAATTGAAAGGGTAAGAAGAATTTAGAAAGACAGAATGTAATTACTTAAACTGGAGTCTTGCCAGGATACTAGAGATATCAACCTTGCTATAAAGACCTTTAAGAGGTAAAACATCAGGTACAAAATAAGACTAGGAAGATCACATATTGAAGTTCTGAGAGCACAAAAAGAAAATGCACTGCAGAGGAAGAAAGCAGACCTATGCAAGAGGTTAAACTAAATAACAAGAAATTTTCAAGTGAATTAAGAACATGAGGTCAGTGAAGGAGACAGTATGACAGTCCTCTAAGAGGCAGGAACTATAATTTATTCACAAGAGGGTGAGAAAGGCAGTAATTCAAAGTGTGCTTGAGCCAAGAATCCAAGTGTAAAGTTCAAAAATGACACATTCTGTCAAAGGAGTTTGAAAGAAACATACTACACCGGGTCAAAACATTGGAGTGTAGGAAATGACTTCGAAAAATCCACTAAATCGTAATTGTTTTTAACCAAAATCTTAGTTGTAACATGAAGATACAATGACAGGGATGAGACTGTAGATAAAGCTGTAAGTTCCTAACAGAGAAAAGAGAAAAATAATTTTTAACAACTCAATCCACAAATTAAGCATTGCTATGGAGGACACAGGTCAACAGGAAGCATTTTTGACTATTAAGAGGATGAAGTGGACTAAAAGAAAGTAAAAATGTCAAATCCGCAGTCTTAAGAATATGAGCTTTATATCAGCTACTGCTGTGTTAGATTAATAGCGAAGAGATACATGCAATGGCATAACATGTAAAATAATAACAACAGCGACAGTCAGCAAAGGGAAGTGGCATGAAAATCTAGTCATAGTATCTTTCTGGTACACACAAATTCAATAGCTTGTTCCCTCTAGTACAGTAAACTTGACTTCAAGATCTGGAGGGGTGGGGGGGTGTGGGAAAGGGCAGGGGAAAAAGGCATAGGAGACTTTTAGACAATCAGGTAAAACAAAGAAATTCATTGCTGGAGAAGGAAGCACAGAGGAGGAACCAACCATGATCGTATTGATGTAGGGAACTGTCCTGTCTGCAAAAAATCCATTTTCTATCTTCCCTATATTTTTAAGAAATAAAGCCTATAAAGAAAATGTGAGTTTGTGCCTGTGAATAGGAAACAATGCCAAAAGGGGCTGTTTTGGATAAACTAAGTGTCATAATGGTTCTGTGAGCATTTCCTCACTAAGGAACCCTTTTGCTTATCTTCTCAGGACAACTCAAGTATCTTTCAAACAACAGAAGTCCAAATAATAATGAAATTAAAAATTATTTTTTACAATCTCTGTTTTCCACATAGCGGTATATTCACAGCTCAAAAACATATTGTTACTGAAGACCTTACAATATACATGCACAGGGACTCACCCATAAAGGAACCTATCATCTTTCTGATTTAGAAGCCAACTGATTTTGCATAGAATAAAACAAATAAGGACTTAGGAATATAGATGGTGAATCATTCATTTAGTTTTAGCTTTGCACTGCATCAGCTAAGAGAAATTCTGATCAATATAGTGAACATTCAGCTTGCTAAACATAAAGCACATTTCATACAAAGCTGAACATTTTTCTCCTTGTCACACAGAATTATCTTAATTGTTGTTTCAAGGAACAGCTTTACGTAGAAACATCTAGTAGTCCAAAATGCTGCTCAGAAACTCATCACTGGAATAATTTATGATTTTTTTTTCCCCTAACATCTTGGGCTTGTTTGATATGCTTGCCATTTCTCCCTGACAGGGAGGTCGATTAAATCACATTTATATTGTAAACGTATGCATTGCTTTTTACCCTAGGCAGTGGATGAAGAGATACAGAGCCCCATGGGAAAAGCAAGCCAATCCACTTTCATATTGCAAATTTCTGCTGTTGGGAAGAAATGAATGGTTGCCAGGGAGAGCTGGGAATTACTCGAGGATGCAAAATGTTATTTTAGAATCCTTTTGAGAGAGGTTTTTCTCTCCCCCATCTCACCATTTTCACATCTTCTGCTAATGCTGCTCACATCAGTTTCTATGAAAACACTGAAGGAATGCACTTCACCAGCATTCTTCAGAGGATCTGTATAAATCAGGCCTTTGCTCTGCCTGTATAAAGCAGGCCATTTCTTTACTCTCAAAGGGAGAGGGGAGAAGGGATTTGTAACATTTTACAAAGCATTATGTCTCCCAATGATCATTTGAGATGAGGAAGGTCACCACATATTTTTCAACTGAAAGAAAGTGTTAAAAATGGGGAGGGTAAAGGTCATTGCTCAGGGCCATGGAAAAATGAGGCTGCAGTATCATTAACCTAACAGAACTAATTAGCAAACATTCAGCTTTTATAAATTATGCAAAGCACTTAATTTACACTTTTTCAGATTCCTACCATAACAGAGATAATTAGAAAACATTTTACAGCAACAGTGTAACCTAATAAAACAACCCTTTCATATCAGGGTATCTTCTCACTAATACTTTCATTACCTGAAAGTACCTGAAAAT
This sequence comes from Coracias cyanogaster, assembly GCA_033124195.1. NCBI lineage: Eukaryota > Metazoa > Chordata > Aves > Coraciiformes > Coraciidae > Coracias > Coracias cyanogaster. Next base: position 50,127 of record JAVSBS010006368.1, on the reverse strand, counting down.
GCTTTATAGAAACTGTTTCATGTCGACCTAAGACCAAAGAGATCATGTTGATATTTCCTCTTCACTTAACGCAATAGCAAAGAGTCAGCCAGTCAAACAACTGGGTAACTGAGTGTACAACTCTGAGGGCTGCTCACTTGTTTAATTATGGCAGGAAATTAGTTTATCTGATTTAACCTTATAACACATACCTTGCCTTTCAGGGATTATGTAAACTCAGGGTGAAATGCTGCAGAGGAGTGCATTCCCACCAAATACCTCTGAAACACTGGAGAGCTTTGACATGTTAGTGTTAATTTTATGAGCATTAACTATTCTGAAAGATCAGCTTGGTTCTCTGCCGAATTTTTGGAGGTCTTACATTGACTAAGTATTAAAAACAAGATGCTCTAACAACAAAAAAAATCCTAATGCAGAAACTGTCAGCAAAAGGATGACATCCTTACAGCATACAAAATATCCAAATTATTTAGGTCTACACACTGTATCTGTTTCGAAACAGTTTGTAAAGTTAACCAGATCCTTTTCCTCCTCCTCTGAGAGAGAGAGAGAGAGAGAAGGATAAAAGTCTCATGAAAGTCAAAAGGTATATAAATTCAACTTCCTCTAGTATTTCAGGGGGCTAAGGAGATATGCAAATACACTCCTGCCTTCAGATCTTCTATTTGTAATGCTTTAAAGAGTGATTTACAGTGAGATTCAAGGCCCACCAAAGTCAGTGGAAAGATTCCCCCCACAGATCTTAGATACTCTGTAGGAAATACATCCTGATTTGGCTACAAGGTTTTTGATGGCAGTGCAAAAGACTTTACATATAATCATGGAGATTCAGCTTGTGAACTGTGGGAGATAAACACCAAGCATGAATTCTAGTATACTACAGCTTTCAGAAAAGTGCAGAAGATAACTCAGCAAGAGTTTTCTTGTATATCATCCATCATTTTTCCTCCCATGAACCGCACACCATAAGTCCGAGGGCAAAAGTTGATCTGTTTAAGCTCCTGATGTTTTTCCTCTTCACCAAAAACAAAGCTTTCACAAAAATATTTACAAAACTCGTATGTTTTTCTGCTAGGAGTTTTGCAAATATTTGCACATAAATCAATACTTATATAACTATAGCAAAAAGACATTCTCAAAACCTTTTCACATTATCACTGTGTAAAGTTTCTGCCATGAATCAGAACAAAATATACATGGCCCTTCTTCATCACCTACATAGGTATAGCAAAGGTCTAATGTTCCATCATTAAGTCCCTAAGCAGATCAGCCCCTCAACTGGGTACACGGCATTCCCTGATGCATAAGGTAATTTGCTTAAGTAATGTGTATAAAACCCAACCAGCACTGAAATATGTATAAAAAGTTTGCAGTCTGAATAACAGCATTTTCTTTATTAGAAGTATTAACTTTCTACTATTTACCTTGTTTTGTGTTTGTCTTGTATCTATTTATATGAAATGCTCATGGTGTATGAATTAGTCTCTTGTTCACACATTACAGTTTGACTCTTTCACATTTTAGCGCTAATTTTGCCATAAGAGAGCAAGAAAAATACACCCTATCATTAAATATTATTAGAGAGACACCATGAACAAAATCTTCAATAGTATAATTCAGCGCAGTCAGATACTTGTAGTGAAAGTTAGCACAGACAGCAGAAAACACTAGGAAATAATGGGACATGGATTATATTTCTGGTTCCACCACTCACTCGCTATTTAACCGGGGGAAAATAATGACGGCTGTCTAATTAAATTTCTGCTTTTCTTCATTGCTTTTTAGATGACTAGACAATGATTCTTAGTTTTGCTGGGGATCAGTAAGCACTACTATAATCCAGAAACCAACACTAAAGATAACACAGTGCCTTCTATACTTTTGTTTATCTGATTGAAAGATGCTTACTAGCATGGCTTGTGTGACCATCACTTATTGCCTGGTAGATCATGAGAATATTGCACAGATGGACACATATACTGGACATCAGGATTTGCAGCAATGGAGCTCTAACACAAGTTACACAAACTTACTGCAACTATGATTTAAACTAAAGTCAAAATACTGAAACAAAACAGAGAACAGAGACCCAAAAGAAGCCATGAGAACTATTTCATTACTTAGAATTCTCCATTAACATCAAAGAAAAAACATCTTCCACAGTTGGCCGTGATTATTAGTGGATGACAGAAAGAAACGTCACTTCATTTCACAAACATGTTTCCAGCAGAGCTGACAGAGTTGCTGAGTGAATTTACAGAGCTTCATTATCTTGCAGCTATTATAAAGGTTGAATACACAAACTTACCCATCTTTCAGAGGTACTTTTCCATAAATTGCAAAGAAGCAGAAAAACAGAGCAATGTTGCAGCTTTACTGATATAACACCTTCAAATCTCAGCTCCAAAAGCCCTATTCATAGCTGCAGCTGCTCAGCAAAGACCTACCTACAGGTTTTACAGCTGCTCCAGCTCTCTCAGATTGCCCAAGGGTGCTGCTGTGTCTGTGACAAAAATGCTTCAGGTGAATTAATCTAATCTCTACTAAACCTGAACTCTGTACATGATTTAGTCCTGATATGATGACCACTATCTCTTTTGTTTGTTCTACCCTTGCATCTCACATTCTTTTAAGAGCAACTTCTTGAGGTAGTTCTCCCTGAATAGGTACTTCTTTAACCTAATAACCTACTATTATCCCAGGCTGGCAGAGACACAGAATCCAACCCTGCCATCCCACAGACATTCAGTAATAAAGCAAATCCCTCAGCAACTGCCTCATCGTACCTAGAAGAACTTTGAAGCTGTACAGATACCTTCTTCAACTCTTCCAACATCAGTGGTCTTGGAATAGCCTTCACTAAACTCTACATGAGTTCTGTGGCCAGGAACTGGGTCTCCTGAATCTAAACCATTTATCCTAAACATAGACATTCTAAGCAGTTGATTGGGGTTTTTTTTGTTGTTTTGTTGTCGCTGTTTTAAATAATGCAAATTAACCAAGCTTTTTTCTGTCTTCAAAAGTTTAAAACTCAAAATAGTCTTTGAGTAATCCCTCCATTTAGCAGTCCATTTTAGCTATCTTTTTTTTTTTTCCTGTTGAATAATTCCCAATAAAAGAATGACTACATGAATGAGAAACATTTGCTCATGGAAGTAAAAGCTGCCTTGCCTAGTCCCTCATTAGCACAAATTCACCTGTCTTTTGTTTTCAGCTTCTGGTTAAGAGGAACAGATCTAAGCTGTATTCATTACAGTCCTCATTATGGCTCTTGCTACAAGAACAAGATACCCTAATTGTAAGACAGATGAGAAAGACAGCAGCATCCTGTAGTATCATGACCTTTCCAGCATTTCATATTTTGACTTGCTGACCATTCCCATCTGCTTGTTGCACACTGCAAGGAAGAACAGAATAGTCATGCATGACAGTAAGCAGGAAGAAAGTTAACCCATTACTGTAAACCCATGTTATCTCATGAAAAGTCTTAGGTCCTGTCTTGACTCCTGCTAAACTGCCAGGTCTTAGCTTGTTTTTATATTAACAATGGCAATAGGCATTTTTATAATGATAGTAGTATCTCTGAGATCCCATTCACAGATCAAGCTTCATTTGCGAAAAAGCAATGATGGATTACTGTTCTGGGCAACACTTTGCAACGAGTGACAAATTATGTTCAGTTTCTCAGATATTCATTCTCATAACACTAATTCACCTGGCATTAAGGAAGGAATAGTATGCAACCCCGTATTCTTCCTTTTGGTATTCAGTACAAATCTTGAATAGCTTTTGAGATCTTTTTATCAGAGATTCCCTGATATTATCATATACAGCATGACTAATCCATCAGCACTTTCATAACCTGACTTTGGCATAAAGTTCAGCAAATAAGACCTGGCCTTTCTGTACTTTTCTACAGTATTGGTTCTTCATAACATCATTACTTCTCTTTGGCTCTAGAAACAGACAAAATTCCATGGTGAGCATAAATGTTTGCAAAATTAGACAAAAGAAGAAAAAGCTGGAAGTAATTGACGGCTGTTGTGCTAGTTCAGCCATCATCATTTTATGCTGCCGTCAGCTGTCTGATCACACAGACCAACATTGAACGCAACAACATCCCCTCGGAAGTCTCCTTCAGACAGTCCTGCCACAGGTTACCACAGGCCCAGCTCCTCCACTGCCCACTGTGGTGCCAGCATTGCCTGCTAGACACTATGGACGAAGATGACCCTTCAGATGGACGGACACCACTGAGAGAGCTCAGCAAGATACAACCAGCCCCAACAGAAGCCACACCCAACAGGAAGCTCTTCCAGCTGATCAGCTCCAACCTGATATAGCCCTGGCCTCGCCCACCACCCCAATCACAACCACCTGGGTGAGGGCAGAGCCACAAAGACACAGGTGGGCCAGGTTCTGCCTCTGGAACGTGAAGCCAACAGGGAAACAAAACATTCTGCTAGGCTGTGACTTATTCACAGGTCAGCTCCAACTTGGAGCCCGTAACTCAGGCTCCAGCACTTCAACTGCTCACGTCAAGAAAGTTGTAATTTCAAGGCACAAATTATGACAAACAGCTCTAACAGTAACCAGAGATATATATTAAACAGGCACATTTCTTTAAATAAAACTGCAATTTCTTTTAGCAGTATGAACAGAGATACGACAAAAAGCATTTCAGATCAAAATCTATATATGTCTTCTTCCCCTAAAGAGTAACCAAGCCATAGAAGCAATCTGAGAAGGGGACACCTCCCCAGACAGCCATGACAAGCGCCAACAACAGGAAGGAGATGGGTAAAGGAATAGTAGGAACAGTCTCAAAGGCAGACTAGAATAAGAAAAGAAAAATACAGCAGAGAAGTTAGAACTGAGATATTTGTGAATCTAAAGAGTAACAAATGGGGCTGAATCTTATGGAAAAACAAGCAAGGAGTCAATGAAAGGCTGAAAGAATGAACACGAGTTGGTTACTGCAGCACAGAAGTCAATCTTGAGGAACAGAAAGCAAAGCAGAGCTGCAGGAAAGCAATTCAATCTGAGATGATGAATTTGACATATTGGTGGCCCAAAAGGAAGTAAAACACGAAACAGCTACAGTGTGACTGGGAAGTCAAGAGGTGGACATAAAAGCAGAGAATATCAAAGTTACAATACTACCTTTGGAAGAATACATACAAGACTGTACATATCCACATGGGAAAACTGATGGAAACATGCCTGTCAAACCACATAAGCCTTTAAAAAAAAAAAAAACCAACCAACAAAAACAAACAAACAAAACCCCAAAACCCACAAATGGGCAACAGCCTCTTATTTTGGCTTCTTAAAGTTTGTAAAAATTACACCTTTGTAATTGCTCTTTGCCTAACTATTATTCAGTATATAAGTAACTCACGTCATAAGGAATTAATAATTCATAAGCAATGCAGTTAAAATTAATTCTCTCGTGTCTAATTTTCTTCTTTAAAAAAATACATAATACACAGTGGAAATGAAAATGGCTCAAGCTGTTTTACACTGCTTAAATGTATTCATGTTTTCTATAGCACACTCTCTCTTTGTCTAAGTACTGTTAAGTCTTATTAATATTATTATTAAATAAGATTAGTAAAAACTAAACTCTGCCATTAAAAAAACCAGAAACATGTTTCCTTTTGTTTACAGGTAATTAGGTCATTTTAAAACAGCATACAGAGAAAGAAATTAATTAATTGAGGGGGAGACAGGAGAGAAGCTGATTGGTACTACATGAGTAACTATTAAAAGGCACATTGTGTTTCTTCATATATTTCAGTTAAATAGTAGTATGTAAAGTACACAGAATATTAAACATTCAGAATTTTGCAAGGCATTAACTAGCTTTCCTGTAAACTAAACTATTTAAATCTCATTTTACAATTGAGGAAATGGACACAGTACAATTTTCCCAGAGACATTTCAGGTATGTTTATAAAACACAAAGTAAGAAGTCAGTGATATATCCAAGGATCAAATGCAGAAACTCCTGGTACTACAGCAAGATGTAGCGTAGCGCCTGCAGTTATCTAAGGGACTAGTTCTCATGCGGCACATTTTGTTTTTCTAAAAAGCCTTTGATATGGGACCAGTGTTGGAATATGTGACTTACTGATGCTTATCATGCAGCAAATTAAGCGTATATGTAACTGCTGAGGGATGGATCCTGGTTTCACCTAAATCACTGAAGTAGGATTCAACACAAGACTTTGTTCTTATCCACACCTTCCAAAAGGAGGATCCAAATTAAATAAATCAGCTACTTCAATACATGCTAAGGAATAAACACACTGAGGGCATCTGGACAAATTGAGAGAACCAACTGCAAGCAAAATGCACTTATGCAGGAAGGATTTCTGCAAATACACAAAGGACATGAACAAATCACTGAGCTGAAAAAAATTGAAGGGACAAAGAAAACTTTTATGCCATTCTGAGACAAAGAAATAAAATTATTCCTTAGTAACCGACCAACTTGGGAGCAGGCAGGATCAATTCAGATTGCACTAAGACTCGGTGCTTTCAACCCTTTAAACTCTAATTCAGAGAAGTGTTTAACCATGTGATTAACCATAAGTGCACACCCACATCAATTCTTATTAATGAAAAACTTACGTGTACACTTAAAGGTGATATAGGTTTGAATCCTTTGGTATTCAGATTGACCAGTCTCGCCCTGCTCTCTCCATTGCAGCTTATTGCAACACTGCAGCTGAGAGGGGAAGGGCCTGCCCTGCACTGGGGTGGCTGGGCCACTGGCTCCAGACCCTTTCCATTTCTCACCTTTTCTTTAAACTTGCTAAACTGTGCCTGAATAGTCTTTTCATTAATGTGCTTTCTAAGTCAAAATACAAATAAATACTCTCAGCTGTTCACCACTGAAGTTCCTTAAGGGAAATCCATTTCATTCACTGCAAGCTGCCTTGAGCTCTGAGGTAGAAGGACTGCACTTCATGTTTGACTTACGCACTGAGTTATCATCCTGACTCTGCAGTGTAATATTAGCAACTTCTGAGCAGTTAAAGGTAACACCTGAAGCTTGAATCATCATACTCAGGCTTTTGTGTTGTAGGTTTTGGGTTTGTTTTTTTACCTTTTGGGATGGGGGTGGCAGTAATCACAGGAAAACAGAAAAAATATCCTGGCTCTTAAGCCTGGCAGTAATACCTCTTAATAGACAAACACAAGCAGGCATTTATTAAGTTGTTCTATCAACTGAATATCTGCAGTTAATCAACATTAAAAGGTGGTACCAATGTGTTTGAACACCACAAAAATACCAGTATTTCCACTGGAAAAAAAGTACTTAAAAATGCAGCGTGAGAGGGTGATAAATTATGTGAAAGTGCTATGTCAACGAGTGTTCAAGAACTTGCACATTATTAACTTCACACTCTTACAGAACACCCAGATGTGGTCAAATGAAATATAAAACTAATGACAGTAACTCATTAGGTTGTCAGAGAACATCTGTGATAGTAACAGATTAGAATACAGAGTCTTGTGAGCGCCCAAATTATATGAAAGACATTAGGGTGAGGTATTTAACTTGACAATATTCAAAAATATACCACTGTTTCCATCTCAGCTTAGTGAGCTACAACTAGAAGAAGCAAAAAAAAAAAAAAAAAATCTTACAAAATAAAATGGACCTGCCTCATATCTTCATATAGCATGTCATACAGTGCCTTTCATCTAACATTTTGCTATTTACCATTATTAACATACCATTTGTGCTGGATCATCCTCAGTCAAGACAGTAAATGTCAGGTGAAAGACTTGTACATTCTTGCTATGAAATACCAGACAATTGGTCACACTGATTTAAAGAAACACAGGAATAGTTACATTGTCTTGAAAATTCATTTTTAGTATTTCTACCTCTATTACCCCAGTTCAACTCTATTAATTATAGCACCTTCCTTAATATTGGTGCTAGTACATAATTAGAAATATAATTTTCAAAATTAGTCAAATAATACAAAATGACAAATCTACTTTCAGCTATCAAAGAGGCACAAACACTGCAGATTTGCAGCATTTTTTTTTTCAAGAAGGATTTTGCTTCACTAGTACCATGAACAGCAGTTTCTGCAAGACAAATTCAAATCAGAAGCATCTACAATGCCGTATATTTTTAAGATAGTGCTTGCTGGCTCCCTAATCCAGAAGCCAGGTTTTTAAATTCTGATAAGATATTTTAGCTTAGACATGACGACCTTCTTCTCTAAGGCAACTAAGAGAGTGCTTTCTTTACTTAACACCTTAAGTGCTGATAGACTGCTTGCCTGTCTCCTGACACTGTTGTTCCCAAGAGGGACTACATTCAAATGAATCAGTATCTGAGGATACTGATGGATACATGTCCTAGGTGTATCTGGTGGAAGTCTATCAGCACTACAGAAGTTAATTAGTCAACTGAGAGCTGGAATCTCACCAGGCTAATTTTTGCTGTCAGGGATAATGATAGATTTTTCAAGCCTTAAACCAACAATTGGTGCAAAAGATCAACTCGCTAATGATTGTCAATTAGTCGTGTGACTGTTGACTTCATTTTTCTGCCTTTGAAAAACATGTCATACTCATTCAACAACAGCCCATGCCACCTGTATTTTGTGGCTGTGAAAATACAGATATTCCAAACAAACCCCCAGAGACACTAGAGCTAAATGTTTTTTGGTAAACAGTAAATGCCTTATCCTTGTAATGTTATTAACTGTGTTCATTTGTCTAGAATAACACAATGAAGCATTCATAACTGCAGAATCATCTAAACATTTCTGACAATAAGTTAAATCATTCATTGTAACAGCTTATACCTATCCTCACATAAGAATTAAAAACAAGACTTCAGGTCAGAAACTGAAGAACTGAAACTCTCAAACAAGCATGTACTACAAGTCACCTCCAATAAACATGAGGATATCAAACCTTAGAGAGTTTCTATGTTCATGTACATGGATTTGTAATTGTAGCAGTAGCACAAATGGTGAAGAGGCTCTACAAAGGAGAATAACACTTTTTAGAAAGGAAGAAAATAAAATCAGCAAAAATAAATTTACCTTCATCTCAATTCAATGCAGCCTTTATTTTAGCAAAAGTTTTCTTTCACTGTGAACAGCACAGTCCAGAGGAAGAGTTCAAAGCATCACCTGACTATATAATCTCAGCAACCACAACCCAGGAAGTGATGGGAACTTCTGGAATTCTTCTTAATAAATAAACATACATTCATCCAAAGTAAATGTAAGCTTTGACTCCCATAACAAATTCCCAAAATGGTACAAAGTTTCCCTCACCCTACTTTGAGGTGGGTCTCAAATGCAGTTGCTTGCTGGAGAAAAAGAGTAGCTCTGCCTCCACTCTACCTCTTCCACTCCCACCCTACTAGCAAAGGCACCAGTTAGCGCTAGTAACAGCAATACCTTTAGCAAAGTCTCAGCTAGTAGAAATCTAATGAGAATCAAATTGGATTTTCACCCTTCCTTCATGTTTAATGTCTACATTATTAGAAATATAAACACAGAAATAATACTGCAGCATATGACTGAAAATGCTGAGCACTGAGAATAGTTCTTTTTATGTGCCAGATCCAGGTTCATGCAGTGAACAGGACTAATGCTTCTTGCTTCCTAATCTTTTCAGCCAATTTTATTATCCTAACAGGCCCTCCCAGTGAAAAAAAAAAAAAACCAAACCCTCAACTCAGAGTCACTTAGCACCCTTTAACAAGTTTCTCACCCTTACAAGGGAAGGGCGGATGGTTCACATGAGAAGAAACATGTTCTCTTCTATCTCTCTCCAGCTGTGACTGTTGGATACAGAAGATCAAACTGTGTCCTAAATGCCTCCTCCACGTGGCTTCCATGGCCACGACTCTGCCTTAGCCCTTAATTCCTTGGGCAAGTAACAGAAAACCCAGGCAGCAGGAGGCTGATAGATACATTTCCCCGATCTTACAGGAAGGAATAACAACTTCACAATGACTGCAACAAGACCAACCAGTCAAAGCACTTGTGAATACACACATGTACACATGCATGCATAGAGTATGAAGATCTGAAGATTATAATAACGTATTGCAACAAGCTTTTTAGAAAATCTTTGAAAGAATACTATCCAGGCTCTACAGAGTTCTGAAAGGGGAATACCAGTATATGTACAGATCCATTGTGCCTTCCCAAACTATCTACAGAAAATGACTTTTCTAGAGAACGTGTTCATTATTTTGGAAATAAGGCAATTTCAAACATTTTGTTAAAATAAGCTCTTTGTGATGTCATTCTGAGACACTTAAGAGTCACTACCTAGGCTATACTGTACCATAAAAAGCCCTGCTTGTACTACCCCACCAGTCCATGCCTGCACTCCTTTTCCTAAAATGTTTCTCTAATGGCCACCACTTCATGCTGTCCGTCCTACATCTCACATCGTTTTTCATCAATGCTTCTCTCTTCCCCTCTCCCTATGTGTTTATCTGTTCTTTCATCTAGTGGTCTTCAACAACCTGTTCCCTGTATTTCAAGTCCCTGCTCTAGAGCATGCAAGTGCTAAGGACTTAATGATTCAGAGTTAAGGACTGTTATGATGTCATTCTGAGTAAAAGCTAAAACTTAGAATTAAAAGGAAGAAAAAAGGTAATAATCTCAATATAGATCATCTGTCATGAGAAAACTTACTCTGAAAAGCTAAAGCCTGTGGGCACTATATGTAACATATAACAGCATCTAGGAAAAAGATGAGGTAATCTTAGAATCAAGTGTTATGCTTTTATTTACCTTTACTGAAAGCAACAGTGATCCATTCAGTACAGCATTCTAGGTGTACAAAATTCACAAGGATGAACCATTTTGAAATTATTAGCTTTGGAGCTTTGCAGTTCCTGAGTGTCACCAAATCACAAGTTTCCCATGAGAAAGGGTTAAGCTTATTTACTTATTTAGTAACAGCAGCTGAATGGATGGTGCAATTTCCTGATTCTGGCAGCTGGCACATAGAGAAAACCACCAAAACCCATGACAGATCTAATAAAAATCTCAAGAACTGATACTGCCCTGTCTTACAAAAAGCCTTTAAGGGCCAGCTCTCAAAAAATGTTGAAAAGACACTGCTCAATAAGGACAGGAGTTGTCAGTATTTAGCAATTGTGAAAGAAAAAATAAAAAACCCCACCCAATTAATATTTCTGGATGAAATGCCACAAGGAAAGCTGATGTTAAAATTAAGGTTTTTTATTATTATTCTCCCAATTTCCTATCTGCAAAAATAATTTTTAGTGATCCTACAATTAGTACAATTAGTAATAGTAATGCATACTGGATTGTACTTGTTCTTATTCAGTTCCTGATTTGAGACTAACAAATAACAGAGGGAATCTTCTACATGGTTCTTAATTCTGCTTGCCAGAGTTCCCCTGTTGACTTGTTTCACCAACCAACTTTTTTCTTTTTTTTCCTCAAAGCACACTCCTGGGAGCAGAGATTGCATTTTGGTTTATGTGCACATGGAAAAATGTAATTCCATCCTAATTAGGGACTTTCATCCTAAATGGAGGCCCAGATTAAGTAATCTCTGTATTATTTACAGTTTCAAAAGCAGGCAAATACAGTAACCTGACCAATAAATGTAGCAGTGCTGGTGGCATCCTTCCATTTGTAATTTGCAGAAAACCACGTGTATGCTTCAGCAGCAGGTCATGCTCTAATGGGGCTTCTGTATTTTTTTGTTTGTTTTGTTTTTTAATTCACACTAAACCTGGGGCTGGGCTAGACAGCACATTATATGGGAAGAGGAAAAAAAAAACTTCACATCACTGGAATTCTATCTCAGTGGGTGCTGAGAGCTTGGATGTTCTTTGGTTATTGCTATGCCGAGTGGTAAGATGGCTGTTAAATATTTTATCAGCCACGACTAAAGCCAAGAAATGCGCTGAAAACAAGGGTTGAATGATCTCTGTTTTGAGTCTCAGATTGTGTAGATACACAAGTAGATTTTCCTTCCCTTTCTCAACCCCCCCCCCCCCTTCTTTTATTTATGTTTCTCTCAAATATCTCCCCCAAAGCAGCTACTCTGAGGGTTTTCTTTTCCACAGCAGCAGCTGTGATACAGTGCACTTTATAAGGGCTGACAGTTAACCGAAGTAAACATAAGGACACAACACCATTAGGGATGTCAGTCTGCAAATAGAATTTCGTTGTAATTCTCTGCGTGAGGTCTGGGAGCAGCCGATGGCTGAATTAAGAACAGTGCTTTTGCAGATTTTATGAGGCTGATGCATGTGACTATCCTCCCGCCCTCTGTCACACTAGAGGCTTGGCTGATGGAAAATCATGTGATTATTTGTGCACGCACAGCAAAATGTATTTCTCTTCTCAGGTCCTTGTTTTTTCTTTCTCCCATCAGCTCTTTTCAGTGACTCCCGAACACCAAACACATTGATTTACTTGTAGTGGAAGGGCACAAGAACGAAACAATGCTCTTTTCCCACCTCCCTTTCCCTCCTCTGCACACACCAGAAAGCCCCTCTTAAAATTCTTTTTCTCCTGTAAACACTAACTTCCAGCCGTGAATCTATCCGTGTTTTCCACTCTGTGGTTTGCGCTGTCATCTGCTAATAATAGAGATTTTACCACCATGTGCAGCACTGAGCTCTGCCTGTGGTTTCTCTCTGCCATTTCTAAGAATCCGACAAATAAATCACATTTGATCAGGGGATCAAACACGAAATACACAGGCACCACATTCCAGCTCGGTCTTTGTTTCAGGGAGTTTAAATGACAGATGAGTTTCTGACCACACGTACCCCTGCCCACAAGCAAACAGCGAGAGCTGTGGCTCCGTTCCTAAAGCATTACACAGAGACGATCGGGAGTTGAGGTTACTCTGAAACCAGAGCCGTTTGATTCTGACAGAGCCCTGTCTGATAAGAGAAAGAGCGAAGAGTCTGGACTGTGTCTGGAAAGGGTCCATCTTTGTTTCGTAAGGTGGAGCCATTTCGTTAAAAGTTGATTGGTTTAGATAAGCAAAAGAGGAGACACAGAAAAGTGCCGTGCTTAGCTGTGTCGTCTCTTCATTTATCACAAGTCCTGGGCTGGGAAAATGTCCGCAGCCGGGGCCATATTATACTTCCTCTGAAATCAGAAGGTATTGATTTTTTTCTAGCGAGATTTTTCGCCCCCTCCTCCCCCTCGGTTTCCTGCATCTTGCGCGGTGGCAGAGCAGCTGCAGCCCACGGAACTGTGGGAACGGCTTTCACATCTGAGCCCATTAGTCACCAGATGTCACCTTCTGCTGCCAGCGCCTCAAACAGCCCGGCAGACAATGTCCCATGCATGCTGAACATCTGAATGCCGACTCACTCAATAACGTGGACAGCTCAATGGTTCCAATGACATCGCTGGCACCTGACCCCAAAGCCATGTTTGCAGTGACACCTGCAGCCGGCACACCCGGCACACACACCGGGCGCACCGCAGGGCACGGAGCCGGCCCCGCTTGGGTGCACGGTGGGGGCTTATCTCTCTCACCCTCACTCTCTCCCTTGTTTTTTCTTTTATTTTAAGCAAACACCTTTTCTGAAGATGTAATTGATTTTATTCACCAGAGGAAATACCAGCTTCTCTATTGATTTCTACATTTGCTGAATTTATTTTGGTTTCTCCTCTGTGCGATACCATAAAATGTTATTAAAAAGGTAGCGTAGAAAATTATTTGTTTTCCCCTAGAAGGACTATATTTTTTTAAACTACCATATTTTAAACATTTCAGCTCAATTGCAGGGAAAGACATTAAGCATCCACAGCCATTATCTGGTGCTCGTTAGCAAGTTGTTTATGGGGCTGCAGAACGCAGAGTAGAAGGCTGCTGCACAGCCCGCGACAACACTCTGCTCTGCATTAACAATTTCTTTTACAGCCTCACCAAGCTCCCCCATCATTTCACTAAAAAGGGCTGAGCAGTTATTAGAATAAGGTTTTCAGCGGTATTTTAGACAGTAAAGAAAATCTCATAGAGAAACAGTTATGAAAACCAACAGTGCTATAAAAAAAAAAAAACTTTAATAAAGCTCTACTGAGTTAAATGGGGAAATGCTTTCAAGGGGTTCTGTGAGAGTGTTATACTCTACAATCTAAAAGTGTTTAAAAATTTACTCACAGTGTAACAGACAGTAGTATTACTACACTTGAGCAATTGTTCAAGTATTTCTAAGGTAAAGCCAAGGACAAAAAAAAAACACCACACAAAACCAAACCAAAACAAAAAAACCAACAAAACAAATGAACAAATGAAAAAACATGAACAAAACAGACTCAGCTGAAATTTTTGGTAAGCACAGACCACGTGGAAACAGTGTTATATTTTGAGATCGTGGTGGTGTTTCTTTTTAATCTGATAAATTTTCATGTTTAATTATGATCCTACAGAGTATCATTTTGCCACTGTATTTAATGGGCTAAGACTCCACTCCTACTCTTTTAACAAATAAAAGAGATTGAAACAAAAATATATACTGTAAATAAAGGAAAACAGAGTATTTTAAAACAAGCAAATAGCCATTATAATTAATGCCATTTTTGCAAGATGCTGGTTCTTGAGAATGCCTTTCTTGTATTTTGACTATATATGTGTATGCATATACACACACCATGCATACATAGAAGTAAATGCAGTTTATGTGTGATGCTTTACAATAAACTCTAAACAACAGTTTTCAGATTTAGGCATTCTGTGAGATTCCTGCTGCTGCTGTGTGTAGTGCTGCAGGTAAGATCAGATATCTTCTGGCACTGGGACACAAAAGATGGAAGTTCCCTATTCAGATGCTTGACTCCAAAAACGAGACTGCTTTTATTAAAACCTTGTGCTTGAGCCAGTTTCCTTGGCCAGAATCATTTCCTTTAACTTCCTTATTTCATAATCAGATGTGCGTGTACCATGGAGTTTCATTACAGAGCGCTATTTTTCCAGGGAAGCTTAGCATCCACAGCATCATAGAAATGGAAGTGCTGCATTTGAGTTTATACATGACATATTGTAACGTGGAGTCTACACAGTTCAGGAGGTTATTGGTGTTTGCTTCTTGTGCACGTTACTCCATACCCAAGCAACACTGTGGCATCACTTTTCTCTGCCTAGCCTCAGGTTGTATTTTAAATATTGTAAACAACAATGCTTCATTACAATATACACCATGTTTTTAGTTTTCAGCTCAAAAGGAGGTGTCTATATGCGGTATGTCACAAAAATTAGGTCCCTGTGGCTTACACCTGAAGTTACTGGAATCTTTCTAAAATTTATCTTAGTATTTCCAAAATTCCCCCAAATTCGGGATTTGTTTCTAGAAACAGCCATTAATACAAGTACATATGGACACAGCTCCTTAATTGCTATGTACCTATCTATAGGTGTAAGGCATGCACAAACCCAATACTACGTTGATTTCATACTAGGTTGAACTTAAATATTATCAAATTCAAGCACAATGTCCAAAGTATTTAGAAAATACTTTCAAATGGTTAGGAACTGACATTTGCAAGACTCTGGAATCTGGAAGTGCTCCACTGAAAAAGCTGTTATACTTCCATTATCAACACAACTCAGAACTTCAGGACTCTGGCATTTCGAGACACACATGCTGAAATCTGGCGTTTTCATTTTGTACTTACACATTACTGAATGGTGGGCAATATAAGGAAGAAAAAGAGAAAAATCTAGCAGGAAGGTCATTTTCAAAATTAAGAATCTGTATTGTTGATGTTGGTGATAAAAAGGTGCCCCAAACCATATAAAATTGATTTTGTTTTTAAGCACTAACGATCAAAGTCCAGGGCACTGGCTCTGAATTAATGATTGGTTGGGTGGAGCTGATTCCATTAACCTCAGGTGCTCATTAATCCCTAAGACTACCTTCCATCAAGGTCATTAGTGCTATTAAAAGCTAAATATTCATCACAGAATTGTATTTTTTGTACCTTATGAGAGCAGAAATGCTTTTATTTCAGTTGTCTAGGCACGCTTGTCTAGGTCCCAGTGATACAGTCTACAACTTAAAAGAACTCACACCCAAAGTATCACCACATTTTCTCACCTTGTGATTCAAACTAATTTTAGGGATTGGATTCCAATACACCTACATGTAGGCAAAATGTGCTCTTATAGTCTGTACTACTTGCTTATATTAACATGCATAGAGAGCAGTGCTGGCAAAGACTCATTCAAAGCCATTCTCAGCTGAGAGGCAGCAGTTAGGGTTTCCAGATGAACTGGAGCTCAGTGCACCACTTTTCTTTCTTGGACTTTTTATTTCAAGGAGGTGGCAGGCAGTGGTTTCATCTTTTAATGAGTGCCTTTCACTCTCACCTCTCAAGGTACAAGTCCCATTTGAACAGCAGTAACTATGTGGTGGGCAGAAGGAGTCTCTTGAATTCCTCAGTTGTGCTGTATGACTCCACTTGCATTGCCTATCATGGTTTCATGCTAATTTCAGAAGGGTCTGATGACAGAGACTGGCGGCTGCTGTTACCTCACTAGGTCACAACGTCAAAGCTTGAGCTCACATGCAGCCAATGTAACAGTGAACCCTGAAGAACAGTATAAATGTTTATTTCTTTAGAAACCCATCCTACCCTGAACACTTATGCAGGCTCCATTACTAGATTGAACAGCCCAGTCTTTTTATCAATAAATTAACAAAATCAATATTTAAAATAGAAGCATGAACTAGTTTTAATTTTTGACATCATATAAATTAAGCAAATGTTTCTTTTTAGCAACTTTCTTGTTCTTTCTCATAAGCCCAAGTATACCTGAATTATCCATTTGGGAGAGCGTACCACTGCTTTAGACATAAAAGGACTCAGGCTAACAATGAGGTAAAAGAGCAATCTCTTTTCAGCCTCCTCTCACAAAACAGGCTTTTCATTTAGCAATTTGGTGTACCTGTTTCAGTTTGAGTTCTTGGGCATGGGTGAACGAACTTGCACCCTATGTTTGACATGAAGTCTGACCATCATGTTGCACTACTGAACTAACACTATTCAGTGTCAAGTGGACATACTTTATGTGCCAAACTTCAGGACTGTGTGCTTGTTCCCCCCCTCAGAGCTGGCTGTATTCTCAAGTGATTAGCTAACATGCAAGCCTTTCTCTTCCTCTGCCATTTCCAGCTCATGGCCTCAGCAACAGAAAATAAAATTTCTAGAAATGGAAATAGAGAGAATAAAGAGAAAGGAGCGAGTAAAATATCTACAAAATCTCTCTGTTGTTAGTCCTTGGCTGAGTTCTTTTATAAACCAGCAACAAGCCAAAAAAAAAAAAACCAACCCACAAAGTAGATGCAACATTAATAGTCAAACTCTTGATGCATTCAATGCCTAAGACTCACTATTCCAAACATACATAATAGTAAAAGAATATATATATGAAAATACACATATTTGTATTTCCAACTTTCCAACTACTTTAGGTGCTTCTGTATCTCAGAAAAAAAAAACCACCATCAACAAAATGACTTTTTCATTCTGTGAGCCACAACATTTTCTTTTGTATTTAACTATCAATTAATCAGTACTAAAAAGGACTTGCTCATTTCACTACCTACAATGACACAACAGAGTCCTTAATTAGAAGGAGAACCTAATTTTCTGAAAGTTTGTTTCTGCCAATATTACAGCTCTGAAAGATAAGTAGGTTTCATGTGTATTTACTTCCATAATTTCTGCAACCCACTTGCCTAAATAACAGCTACTAGGTTGGCAGCACTGCTGCAGACAATTTATCCAGCAAAATAGCCCACCAATGTTAGTGTCCTCCCAAAGCAGGTTTGTTTCTCAGACACATTGGGATATGTATTTGTCTTTATTTGTAGTCTTGAGCTTGGCTACATGACCTGCAATCAACTCAAGCTTAATTTCTGTGCACACAATACCTGTATCACTAAAACAATTGAAAAAGACATCATCACTAAATTGTCATGCTCCTCCCTCTGAAAGCATGTGGGGCACGTGCAGTTATGAGAGGGAAACAGCAGTTTGTTGAGTCTTTCGCAAGCTAAATCAAGCACCATAACTGACACACAGAGAGAAGCAGTTTTAATCCTAGCAGAACTACTAATACAAGTTTATTTCATCTTAAAGCAATGAATGAGACAAGCAGCAAATTGTACCCACAACTTGGATCTGCCAGTCACCACTGATTTCCCCTACTCCTCAGGCACACTGCTGTGGCCAGTGCGAGATTGCAAGGTAGCAACCTGATCCCTTTATGGCAAGTACAAAATGTAGCTGGTGGGCTGCTCTCAAGTTTGCAGCCAAATGAAACTTTTCACTGCCTCTCTGCACTCATACAATTAATTTCTGGCTTACCCAGACATCTGTTTATACACCCAGAGACAGCATGGAGAAGGTGATTTGTTCAAAATATCTCAGAGAAAAACAACTTTTCCTTTTATCAGTGATTCACAGATACCTCAACAATAAAACCTGTGTGCTATTTAGTAGTGATGTAATTGGGAAGTAATTGTTAATGTTTCACAGACACTGCAGAACATTTAGTCCTGCTTCTTCATAAACAAAGAGATGAGCAAACAAAGAACAAGAATACAAACATTCATTCTCTTAAGGAACAGTAAATAAGTTCTGCATATAAATGTGAAATCTTTGCTGTGAGAACTCTCATTTAGAGAAAAGTTAACCATAAAAAAATCCTCTCTTTCCTCTGACAATTATGCAAGAATAGATGATTTTTCATTTTATAATAATGGCTGTATCAGACAAAATACAGAAGTCAGCTAATACACAAGGCACGGTCTTGTTAAAAAAAGCCTTCTAATATCAATTTTGTGTTGCTGAAATATCAGAACAATTCTGTCATTATTCCACAACTAAACTTGTGAAAATGATGGGGAAATGAAATTGAATCAGAACAAACGGTTCTAACCAAACCACACCCAGCAAGGGATACATTTATAGCCTCTCCCTTACAAGTAAAAAATAGAACATAAACTTCTACAAAATCCTGTCATAATCAGTGAAAAAAAACCCCATACTCTCATTGATTTTTAACTACCTGAAAAAGCATTCTTGGCCAGAGATATCAAGAGCTGTTTAGCATATGAGGTAAAATATAAGCTGGGATGAAGAAGCGTACACCAACTGGCTTATCAAAGTGTAGTTCTACTGACAGAGTAACTAATGTCAGCATAGTAGACTCACTTGATACCACTCCATAGTATTTCAGTCCGTGATGGAAACATCATCAACAGGTATTATTGAAGCCTTTATGTTATTTCTTTATTCTCTTACAACTGCATGAAGTGGCCACAACTATTTCATAGGAACCTATGTACACTCATAAGAAAACTGGTGCCTTTAATAATTTACCATTTACCTGAGCTAGACAAGTGGGGAGTCAGAAATCTCTCCAACAACACAGTAAAGGTATGGAAATTTCTTTAATATCTGTATCAGAATGAGTAAAATCTGGAATGAAACACTTATTTAGCCAATGGGAAAAGAATATCTGATAGACAGCACAAAGTATCCTTGTGTATTCAAGTGACTCAGTACAAAAAAAATAAAAGAATCCAAGAATATAGGAATTTGGATCAACCTTCTCTTTTTGCCACAACAGCATCTCTTATCTGTGGGCTTTCCACTGCAGTTTCAGCAGTTGTCCCCCAAGGATCTAAGTCCCAAAATTTTCAGGTGGATCTACAACACAGAGGGCAAGCAGGAAGCAGATTTTTCTTTAAATACCCTGCTCCCTGAAGCACTTCTGAGAAGACAAAAACTATATTTATGACCACTGATTTTATGAAGTACAGATTGAGCCACAGAGCATCTCATATCTACGTAATCTAAAAAGAAGCCCTATAGGCAGCTTTTCAAACAAAGAGCTTGTACGTCCTTGTATGAGCCTTATATAAGTTACAGCTTACTTCATGCATCTCTCCAACAGCAGAGACTTAAGGTACTGGGGTGCTAAAAGCACTTCATTCACTTTCAGGAAAGTCTCCATATAATCAAATCACAGAATGCTTGAAGTTGGAGAGGACCTTTGAATATTGTCTACTCCAAGCACACCACAACCTTTCAAAGACGGCCAAGACTGGCTTTGCAATCACATCAACCAGCTTCCTCAGCAATTGTGGCTGTATCCCAATGCGTCCCATGGATTTATGTAAACCCAGTTTATTTAAAAGTTCTATAACATGAGTCTCTTCAAGGAAAAGTATTACTCGCTCCAGACTTTGTAACTGAATATTGGTCTTACCAGTGAAGGACTGGGGCAAAGAAGGCAAGTACCATAGTCTTTTGTATGCTCTTTTCTGTAATAAATATACTGTGAACCGAGCTCTTTCTCTTAAGAAATTTTTTTAAAATGCAGTCAAACCATTCAGAGTAAGGCCTGGAGGAATTTGTGCTGGACGAGACAAGCTGTGTCTTCACTTTTACATGAAGCTCCCTATGGAGTACTTAGCTGCTACATCCCTTTCCATTGCAACATCTTTCCACACTAAATGCTCAGGTCTTTTCAGCAGCTTTGTCCTGTCCTCTCAGTGGAGTGGACTGTTGCTCATATCCTTGACCTGGCCTCTCTCTGATCCTCCTAGCTTGCAGGATATTGTCAGTGACTAATGACTGTGGCAGTGCAGTAAGAAAACAACAGGGAGGGGAAAACACAGTGAAACCACCAGTCAGTCCTCCACTAGACAAAAAACGAACATTTTAAATGGTGCAGCTCCTCTGATCCTCCTCCCTGTCAAAAAATGCTGCTGCGCCTCTTCAGCATTAAGGGCCCTAGAATTTTCCGTGCTGTGAATCTTCTCAGCCATCTTCCTGTCGTGTTTTACGTGCATGGATTTTTTTGTTTTGTTAATCCAAAGCAAATGATCCATGTCAACAGCCTAAGACACTACAGTTCCTTCTGGTTTGGCTCCTGTTTTTTACATATACATGATAATAATACACACATACACACATATGTATATATATAAACATATACATATATAGTAAAAATCAGAACCACATTTCCTCCATCTCAATTCATCAGTATGCTTACCAGGAGCACTTACGGTGGCATGAACTTAAGATTTTCCAGTTGAAGTTTGTCAAAAACAACAAAAGTCTTACAGAATTTTAGAGGTTTTATTAAAGGGACATTGTCAACTGTAAATGGAGCCTCCATTCATAAAAATGAATTCTGCAAAACAACAGGCCTTTGCTTCCCTTTACCTGCACCCTCGTGCAAGAAATAAAGAAAAAACAAATGGAAGGAGAAACAGGCTATTGACACTCCCTAAGTCAACTACATGGGCAAAAAGAGGGGTTTCTGGTTTTGTAGGCAAAAAAAAATTAGTTTGTGGGGTATAAAAGTTAAATTCTTCAAATAGTTATTTTGGATTGATCAGAAATATTTTATTAACTGTAAGTACATGTCTGTTTTTATCTGCAGTTCTATCCTTTTATTCAACATTTTCTTCTTGCCATCTACAGAAGTTTTTAAGGAAAAAAGCTGCAAACATCAAACCCAGCAAAATGAGAAGTCAAAGTCACGTTGACCAATAATCACAAAGCACAGTCACATGAGTGTGCCACACTGCAGCACAGCCAGCTCAGGCAGGTCCCTGCTGCAACTGCACTCAAATCTGTTTCTTCTGCTTCTCAAACCCATTCCCTGACCACTAAATTTGCATGGCTTGTTTTTCATGGACTAAATTGGCAGCATTTCTTAGATTTGTCCATGAAACCAAGGCTTCAGCTCTGCCAAAACACAGCTTCCACAGAGTGCATTGTCCTCTACATTTTGACCTCTACTTTTTAAATTTGCACTAAATATAGCACTTTGCATAGAGTAGCATGCTACAACAATTTTTATACCATCTCTTAGCTTAATATATCTTATCCTCTACCTGTCATAACCTATGGGCTGAATATGTTCTATAGTACACAATTTTTTCCCCCCCGCGATTTATCTACATAGAAATTTCAAAAGGATATGTTCCTTAAGTTAGGATTCCCTAAAGCACCTGCCCCAGAAATAACAAAATGCTAGGTTCTTCCCAAAATATGATGTTATAGGGACAGAAAAAAAAGTAATCAGCCTTTGGTCCCACGTATTTTATTTCTCCCAAAAAATCAAGCCAGAATTCTCTACCTCTTCTTCATGTGAAGTCTTCAGCTACCCTGACACTCCAGCCTCCCAGAAATCTTTCCTCTTGTTTATTTTCCATGAGGTTTTTAATGGATAAGTTCAGGATATGAAAGCTTGTGCATTTTAGCTCCTTTTCTTACCAGTATTAGTCTTAACAAGGCCTCCATGGTAATCAATTCTCCTTAATTACAGTGTCACAGTTGCAGAGGGGGAGCGCCGCAGATCACAACAGTCATAGAAACAATCAGCACTTTCAAGGGTTCATCCTTGACTAAGTATTAATTTTGTTTTCTTACAAAACAGCTTTAAACACATTTTTGAAGTTAAGCCTTTGTTTTCACCAAAGAAATAACCACTAGATCCATAAGGCATTTTACATGACACACTTCTGTTTCCTCAGAATTTTAAAATAATTCCACTTTTGAAATTTCAACTCCTAAGAATCCTAACAGTTAGGAAAAGGTGACACTGATAAGCTTACTCCTTATCTGAGCTCCCACAAATCAGTCCCAATAAATAAATAATATTCCCTTTTAACTTAGAAATTTGCCCTAATTTAATCAATTTCTCAAATCGAACTGATGTGATTAATTGATCTTTTTTATTTCTAATATTTTCCCTGTCATCATGATACACTTTTCTTCTGTCCTTTCCTATCATCTAATACTACAAGCCAGAAACATTTTCTATACAAGAAAAAGTTCTATTCTATTATTACTCTGCATTTAAAATGGTTTCTAAGAAAAGGAGAAGGTAAACCTTGAATAAAGCACATATTGACAGTGCAGTGCAGCTAAGCCATGTATTGCATGCTGCTAGTTTTCTGTAAGGCATCAGACATTAAAGTTGAACTTTTGCTTGGATCCTGTCATTTGAGTTAATCTATTTCTGCTAGGAAACATGTTGGCAATGGCAGGTGAGGGTCTTTATGGCCTAACTGAAATAACAATATCCCCAGCAAGGCTTTAGAGAAAAGCCCAGTATTGACCAAAAGAAAAGGAAGAGAAATAGCAGATTGTAAGAGCTGACAAGAAACCAAGTTCCCCTTACCACTTAGTTCTGTATATGAAAAGGTCAGAAGTACATTGCAGAATTGTTCCAAGCCTTTCATACAAAATAAAAAGAATAAACTGCTCTGGTTTTCCCTCGCTCCCCCAAAAAAAAAGGATTTCAGCTTGTTGTTTGTAGGTAGATGAAAAATTTACTCGCATTTTTACTAGAAGACTCTTTCCTGTTATACCTAAATGGTCTTTGACAGGACCACCCATTGCTGGATAGCCTTCTGCAATTGTCAACAAAAGGGGACACATATGAAGTAACTGGACCAAATCCTCCTGTAACTTCTTTTCAAATAGATCCTTTGTTCTGGCTCATTTAAGCATCACCCAAGCCTGTAACATGACAAGAGGCCCTTACTTTTCCCCCATGATGGGGAGTGCTTTGCTTACTCTAAGTGATTCTTAGGCTAGGTAATGTTTGTCCATGGCTCAAAAAATACATATTGTTTGCCATTCATAACTATCAATATAATTCCATCTATTAATTAAGGATTATTCTCTGCATAAGAACAATTTTCTCTTTTTACTCTATGTTCTGTTATACACCCAGGTCAAGTATAATGGATTAAGACAATTCTACTCATATAAACACAGTTGTTATTGCTCACCGTGTAGTCTCTGTAAACGAAGTATCTACATACTTGTCAATAATAGTTACGGAAAATAGGAAAGAATTACCCAAAAATGCCTTGTAAACTAAGAAGACGAAGAAAAAAATTTCCTTCAATCCCTGTCTCCCCTCTTTGTGGGTTTCTTTGAGGGGAGGAGTGCTTTTGCTTTAAATCCATCTACTTTTGTTTGTTTTGTTTTGTTTTTTTCCCATATCACATCAGCTTTTAAGTGTGTAAATATCAATCTGCTAATAAACAAACTAGATATGTATACATAAATTAGTTACAGCTGCCACATATTACACATACTTGTCATTTTGTGTAGCAAAATTGCAGCTATTTGATTTGATGCATAATTTCTTTGTTGCACAATCCAGAGGGAGCGAAACAGCAGCAATCATCAGCCATATACAGAATAGAACATTTCAGTGTAAACCCATTAGCTATATCATTCCCTGAATGGTGGATTGTGTTAACCAGCGCCTCTGCGGTCCTCACAACGTTTCTCCAGGCTTCTCAGTACTGTTATTGAAAATATACCTTCTAGAGAAGCCTGCCTTCATACTTCACAGTTCCAGAACTTTCAGAGCCTGTTGAAATTATATGTAGCACTAAAGAGTTCCCTAACAGACCTGGTTATTAATTCCATAAGCTACAAATAAATACCTGTGCAAAAGAGGTTCACAACTGGGCTTCCTGGTTTTGAAAAAGGAGAAAAAAAAATACCATTACAAAAGTGTAGAAAGGATTGTTACCATCAGGAAGAACATGACTTCACTGCTACATGCTATCTGATTTCATTCTATGGCTACACAAGTTTTCACATACACAGTTTTGGGGTTTTATTTTAAAGATAGGGTGGCACAGAGATAATGGGGGAAAATGTCCTATATAAGTACTGCAAAGTGCAGCATCTTTTGTCAGTTGAAAGTCATTTACTTCAGGTTGGGCTGTTCCCCCTAGTCATGGTCTTCTATGTTGTAAAGAAAGAATGAAATAAAGCCTAATGATCTTTATATCTCTAAAAGGCCCCTAATTTTTTTAAAAAAAACAAACCACCCCAAACAACTAATGTATTCTACACACAGTCAAAAGATCTTTTTTCAAGATAATAGTGGTTTGTTTACACATTTGAATTAGAAGAGACAGGTCCTGAGATTACATTATACATAAGAGTACATTTAGATGTCTTTATCTATATAGATACTACTTCAAGTTTTCAGCTACTTGAAATTCATAAAACTTTACTAATTTAATCCAAGTGCTAGAACTGGAGGAGTAGGATCTAAATTTCAAAATCAGTTTCTACTTCTCATCTGTTAAATTTCACACATGAAGCAGGTTTTCCACTGTGGGCATTGGGAATATAATTCGAGTCATTTACATAATTCATATGCAATAAGGGATAGTCTTGTAAGAACACATGCAGTGCAGGAATCAAGTTTAAGGTCAGAAAAAATAAATCCATAAGTTTGGATCTTTCCATATCTGTGGTTTATATTTTTCTTAGACACTTCAACAAAAAACAAAACCAGAAAAAATTACACACAGCATAATTACCACTCTGCCCCAGAGATTCTCTACCACTGCTCCACATTAGTGCTAAAGAAAGCCAACTGCACAGCACAATGGGCACAGCAATTATTTAGAGCTGCTGTTCTCCTTTTCTATAACTTCATTTCAAGAATTTCCTGTGGACAATTTCTTATTATGGCATCTTATTTTCAGCTAATCAAATATATGCAGGTTATAACTGAACACTAAGTTCACGCTCCAGTAACACGCTGTTTGTGGGACTCAAAGCCCCAGCTGAAAATGAGACCCTCTTCCCATTATGTGGCAAAGGCTAGTGGCATGTAGAAAAGGAAGCTGTATTAAACAGCCATTTCTGTTGTCTTCAACCTGCCAGGAAGGCACCTCTCGATATAAATATTACGTACCTTACTGACTAAAGTGTTTCCTTGAGAAACCTTCTTCACCTACCAGCTTGCTTCAAAACCATCTCTCTAATCACACTACTCAAACATTGCGAGAATTTTTGCTTCCTCCTGTATCTCTTTTGACCTACTTACATCTTAAATAGCCAACTAGAAGTTTCTTTCTTTACTTATTTTCTTAAGCTGTACGTAGCCTAAAACCACTTAAGCAAACATTAATTCATGTTTTCCTTGCTGTTTGTAGAGGATGACATAAATTTCCACTGAAATCTCTCTATTAAAAACCTATTTTGGAATCCTTTCTCTCTTCATCCAATTTTGCAGAAGTGTGTACGTGATTGTGAAGTTAGTTAATCATAAATATTTGACTACTGAAAATACTAGCCATTTTGCAGGCTTCCTGCATGCACTGACACAGAGAGTTTGAAACTGTGTCCCAAGGCTGCATTAATTATGCATCGCAGCAGCTGCCAGAGATACAGTAGTGCCAGCTCTTTAGGATACGCTTTGCTATGTGAATCATGAATACAGGAGCGACATTCTGACAGCACTGTGCCTCCAGTCCAAGCTCAGTACAGCCATTAGCTTTGATTACAGTGCTGCTGCAGAAGGCTCTTACGTCTGGATTTAGCCATGTTAACACTTCCTCAACAACAAGAGCTTTGCGTTGCATTTCATCTTAAATTTTATCAGAAAATTGTAATGTTTCTTCTTTGACATCTGGGAATTTTCAGGGATACTACTCAGAAAGACAATATTACAGATGACAAAATCCCTGCTCTTGGAGCAGGGTACTGTGTCATGTGGCAGTCCAAAAGAAAAGAGGTAACTGCACAGAAGAGCTTCATAATAAAGCTGCTTGTTTATAAAGCAAAGATGAAAGAATGTATGGACAGGAACAACAGAACTGCTTAATAGAGTATTATGTAGTTGGAGGACATTTCTGGTTTTATCCAAAGTGCTAAGTTTAAATAAGATGGAGGGAACAGGACATGAACATCACATACACTGTCTTGCAGGTTTCAAAGCAGATACCTTCACATGAACTAGATGCAAAATGCTTGAGATGAAATACACCTTGGAGACAGTCAACTGTATTTATTATATGTGTCGTCCTTATACTTTAATCCTCCTGCAAGGTTCTGTGATCTACAGTGACAACAATCTAAGTAGAGTCCCTTGTACATACCAACTACAAGTTTTCAGAATATAAAGATCTAATATTTCCAGAGCTCCCAAGTACTTCCCTTTTAGAGTCCACAGGAAGTTCTTATGTCATGTGCATAAAGAAGAGCTTTAGAAGAAAAAGGAGAAAAACCTCAAAAATAACACCTGTAAGAACACAAAAGAAGTCTCAAGTTTGTCAGCTCTCTAATACCTGTAATCCACGTGAAAACATTCTGTCCTCAGCTACTACCTACCCCTTTTCATCCCATGCCTTATTTAGGAGCTCCTTTCCAGAGCAGGACACTCACCCCTACCTCTGATAGCTTCACATCCACAGCATTGCTTTCAAGAAAAGAAGAGGGGGAAAAGCAGGTGTTTAATTTTTTTTATTACATATTTAGGACAGTTTCTAGAATAGTTTTCTGAGCAAATTCCAAGTGTTTTCTTCCCAGAAATGTAAGCATTTAAAAGAAAGGCTTGCTGACCCTTAACTGCAACAAGGCATTGTAACAAAGGAATTACGTGACAACAGTTACTTTACAATAACTCGTATTTACCTAAAATTTGTGTTCATACAGTTGACATGCACTTCTCTTTCTGTCAAGTCAGACAGTCTGCTCTCCCACCAGTTCCTGTCTCATGGAGCCAACTACTACTCATCCTCTCAGCTTTCTATCATTATGTATTTCTTGACAGATCATATGTGCTTAGGCAAGTAGAGTGGAAAGACTCCACTTCACAAATAGCTGGGAGTAGTGACCTCCTCATTATTCACATATTCAGGTTGCAACATTTATTTTTATGAGCAGAAGTATCTAAGAGCCAGGAGCTGAACAGCATTTTCTCTTAAAAAGTATTTAGGCCTTAATCCAAAAAAAGCACTTACGAATACATACAACTTCAATTGTATCTACTTCAATGGGATTACATCTAACTGTTTTGCTGGATTTGGGGTTTCATGTACTAAATTCATATACACCCAGTATGGTTAAATTGATCTAATTACTGTGTTTTAATTTCTATGAAAAAACATTTTTTGCATTTAAATATTCAGGTTAGGACTTGCCAGTACAATAATTTTTGCTCAGTTAAGACACGCTATAATCCTCCAACAGATTTGCTGATAGTAGAAGACCAAAAATGAGCTCACAACTGCCTACCATGCATTTAGAATCTGAAATACACAGTTCTTGCTACGCAGACTTTCTCCTCGGATGCTTAAAAAGGAAACTACACTGATTGTGAAAGAATCCATGTTTCCCTGACAGAGCATACACCACGAGCACCCCTCCACCCCACACCCCTCAATAGTTTAGAAACAGGCTCTCTCACTAATTTCACATTTAGTTCTCAATGAGCTAAAAATTACTTTCTGAAAACACTGCAAGTACAAATTTAGAAACCAAACAACACACGTAACAAAAAAG
Source organism: Coracias cyanogaster (assembly GCA_033124195.1). Classification (NCBI taxonomy): domain Eukaryota; kingdom Metazoa; phylum Chordata; class Aves; order Coraciiformes; family Coraciidae; genus Coracias; species Coracias cyanogaster. The sequence goes on along the minus strand of JAVSBS010006368.1, from coordinate 21,754 downwards.
ATGTCTTTTAAAATATTTATAATTTTTGCTTCTTAGAAGAATATTTTTTGTGAAAGAAGGCATGCTAATTAAAACTATGAATCAATTTCCACAGATGAAGGATAGAAAAGTGAACAAAAAAGCAGTCTCGTTCTTGGGATTTATTAGGTGTCTGGATATTTACAGCAGGTATAATTTTACAGTGGACCACACAACAAGAAGATACATCCTTAAAAACTTAAGCTGAGCCACTCCAGACCTGGAAGCATGGTACAGTGACAGTACAGTGCTGTTAACTAGCCTCTTATGTAAGATGACCTGAAAAAACAGCAACTGAAAACCCACAGGGTTTTCTCAAAATGCAGCATGGCTGCAATTATTTCTGCATAATCTAAGAATTACTTTCACTTCTATTATTTGTTTCTTGTACTTTGCTCACTCTCAGACAGATGCTCAGAAATTAGTTATGTCCTGCTTGTTAATTTAAGGTCTGAATGAAATTCCAGAAAAGCTGCTAGAATATTTTTTCTGTCTCTCCAGAATTAGATAAACTAGTTTCAAAAATCCTAGAAAAGCTGGATGTAGAGAGATCTTGTTAAGTGTCTACTGGCAAGTGACTACAGCAATAACACATTGAGGTGCTAGACTATATCCTGGTTCAGACCTAGTACAAGACGTCTAACATTTAAAATGTTAAACTAACTGAAAAAATATTAATGATACTTTATACTACCAAGAATATTGCTGTACAACATAACTTCACTCACTGCCACTGGCAGCCATTTTCATTTGTTTCTGACCACAAACTGAAGTTTACAAACCTAGACATCCTCATAATACCAAATTAAGACATTTCTAAAACTAGAAATGTATATAACAAGGTTTTCATTACTTATGAAAACCAGCCAAATAACACAACTTGGCTTAGATACTTTAAAACAAGCCAGCACTATACTTTCTATCCACCACTATACAAAAATTCAGCAATCTATTTTGATTTTTAGTACAGCAATACAAAGCGCTATACAAGAACACTACTGCATGTCCACCCGTGGAGCAGAACCTGTGCATCCCCAGTGTGGACCCCACTTTGAATCATGGAATGTGTTGAACTGGAAGGGACCTCTAAAGGCTATCTCATCAAACCACCCTACAATAAGCAAGGACATCTCCAGCTAGGTCAGGTTGCTCAGAGTCCTGTCAAGCCTGACCTTGAATGTCTCCAGGGATGGGGCCTCCACCACCTCCCTGGGCCAGTGATCAACCACCCTTATATTAAAGAACTTTTTCCTAATTTCCAACCTCAATCTACCCTTTTCTATATTAAAAACATTACCTCTGGTCCTACTGCTACAAACCCTTGTGAACAGATCCTCCCTTGCCTTCCCACAGGCCCCTTTCAGGTATTGGAAGGTCGCTATAAGGTCCCTCCAGAGCCTTCTCTTCTCCAGGCTGAACAACCCCAACTCTCTCAGCCTGTCTTTGTAGCCTTTGTAGCCCTCTGATCATTTTTGTGGCTCTCCTCTGAACAGGTCCATGTCCTTCTTGTGCTGGAGGCTCCAAAGCTGGACACAGTACTCTCCAGGTGAGGTCTCACCAGGGAAGAGTAGAGGGGCAGAACCACCTCTCTCAATCTGCTGGTCACGCTTCTTTTGATGCGACCCAGGATGCCATTGGCCTTCTGGGCTGCCATTGCGCGCTGATGGCTCATGTCCAGCTTTTCATCCACTAGTAGCCCCAAGTCTTTTTCCACAAGGCTGCTCTCTAGCATGTTTTCTCCCAGTTTACATTGATAACGCTGGTTGCCCCAGCCTGGTGTAGGACCCTGCGCTTGGCCTGCACTTCACCGCATGCTTATGTGTCTTCCTGTCAGTTCCACTGAATAGCAATAACTTCTGGCTCAAAGATTTTGGGATGTGCTAAATATCCTAATTGAGTCTTTTTAATGTGTCACTATTTTATTACTGTGCATATTACAACAGTTATCGTAACAGAAACCTTAAAATATGCCCACTTAAAATGCTTCCAATCATAAACACACTTGGAAATAGTGCAGGCACTGCTTTGACTAGTCAGCACAGACATATTCATACTGACTTCATAAAAGTCAGTCTGAGGACTACCTTTACTAAAGTCTCAAGGTAATGACACCACTGTGGAAATATCAAGTGACCTAATTTTCCACATCTACTTTTCTGAAAGTAATTTGCACTACAAAGCTGATGTCCTACAGGTACAAGGCGTCACTTCTGAAAGCCATTCAGGCACTAGAATTACCTTAAAAACCCCTGGTCTCTGGTACCTCATTTAAACTTGCTCAGTATTTTTAGAATAGAATCTGGTAATAAAAACTTAAACAATAGCTTCATTCCAACCTAAAGCAACACATCAGAATCTTAGTTGCAGATGTTACTGAAACATACCTCACAGATCACACTGTATTCAAGATGGAAGCCAACTTGACATATTTTACAAACATTCAGTAATGGACATTTTTCTTTTCTGAAAGGTGCAAGCGCTGCCCTGTCCCTGTTACCATTTTGGCTCATTTTAACCATGGTGACTTCTTGATGGCACCTTGGTAATTCCTTAACTGCTTTAGTCCCTTCACTAACAGCCCCAGGGCTCCTCATTTAGCCACAATTAGCCAGCTACCAAACTTCCATTCTAAATGTCAGTAAAAGTAAAAAGAATGTGGGATGTTATACACAAAGAATGCCACACACCTTGCATTCCTGTCTGCTATATGGAGAGAAACTCAGACTGAAAGCCTGGACTAGAGATATTGTAGGTGAAGTTTTCTTATGGATGAGACCATTACAAGGTTATGCTAACAAAAGGATTGTTACATTTGTTGATTTTGCATTGCCAGGAGGGAGTATTATCTCACTAATATTCCAGGGTTTGGGGTTTTTTTTAGGTTTTGTTGTTGTTGTTTGTAAAGATGTCACAATGAATGAATACAGCAAAGATAAGCCAATGCTTGTGGGGAACAGCACTGCCAAGATGGGAGGTTAGCAGAAATGACTGGCTCATATAATGAGAACTCTCATCTCCTGTACAGTTACATTATAGCTCCTACAAGGAAACTATTTTAGGGGTATGAACTGTGGTGACCAAGAAGGGGGAATCTTCCCCTTACCCAGCCAAAGTCTCTACAATTGCTTAAGCCATTTATGGTACTACTAATATCTCCTTCCTTGGGAACATCATCTATTGGCAAGGATATTGGAGCAATGGACAGTAGTCTGCTGTAACAGTTGTTATTTAAATACCACTCAAAGCCATTGCCAATGTAATATTTATTTCACAAAGCTACAACTCCACAACTAGTTAAAAGTAATGAAACAAATGGTGTTCTAGCACAAACATCAGTTCAGCTTACTCAGTTATCCACTGACTTAAACTATGTATTTCATGACATAAATAGTTGTGTATTATATGAAACTGGATTAAAAAAGGAAATAGAAAATTATATCCATTTTCTGAAAACCTCAGCCTGATTTTACTTATGATTCTACATGAAGTATTAACTTTCAAATTGATATGAACAAGGGATTAATTGGTTGCTTACTTGCATTAACCTTCCTCAGATTTTCAGAGATAACTTAATGTAACAGCCCTTTAAAAGAAAAGAGCACATGCACAGCTTTTGCTGACTGGCCTACGTTCCATGGGTTTGATCTAAGGACTTCTTTCATATAGAACTCACAACCTGTGAAGCAAGTATCACTCCACTGATTGATTTAAACCGCCTCACTCAGCCTCTCTCCAGAAGCAGCACATAGACAAGCCTATGCTCAATGCAAAACTATAACTTCAAACTCCAGTCCTGCAGAAACGTATAGTTAATAAACTATTAGTATTCTCTGCTGATGACAGAGTACTTGCTACAGGTCATATTAACACATATTAACACTGGCTTTACACTAATTAGTTCATGTAAGGTCAACAGTTGTGAAAACAGCATCAGACTAGAATACGAAAAACAGAACTTCAAGAGAATAGAAGAGAAAGTCAATTTGTATTTGGAAGACATAAAGATACAAAGCATTCTGCACACTGTAAATCAACACCATTACTAACTCATTTCACTCAATTTAAATAGCAAAATAGAAACAAAATATTTCCAATTATGAGATTTCTAAACCATCAGTGTTACATGCGTCTTTCTATAATGTATCCTGTAGAGGTTAACCTGCACCATGATCAGAATGGTCTTGATCTCAGTTCAATGCATTCTTAACGTACTTAAAATGTACTGCTTCATCACTGCTATTTTTACAAGGCTGTCAAAGAGAAATACCATTTTTCATCCTGCTTTATTTCACTTTACTTCAAGATATAGTAATTAACAAGAGTCCTTAGATGCTGGGAAAACTGCCCCTTTTGAAGTTTCTACATAGCTGTCACCCTAGAGATAAAGGCAGATTATTCAATCTTGACATTATAATTGTGAATACAAGATAAAAGACTGGATTAGCAACTTCATAACTTCATGCCTAGAAAAAAAAAAAAGCCATCACCATGAGGTAATTTTACTTCCAGTTTTGAGGGTTTAAGGAGTTCCTTAAGGATCAAGAGACTATCATGTCTTGAAAGGTTATGGAATTAGTTATATATCCTTTTGAACATTTCAGTAAAAAAAAAGAAATTTAAACATCTCATTTATTTATAAAATTACACAGGAATACTAGGATAACCATCTGATGGGCAAATTGTTCCTAGGTAAACACTGGGTACTTTCAGCCTCGCAGCTACACCTTTTCTCATGCAATTTTCTTTCCCTTCCTCCCTATACAAGTAACAGGAAATAGGGAACAGAGCACATTAGAGGACTGGGTGGTGCAACCCTTCGCATCTAAGACACTGCAAGAAGAAACAGACTTTGTGGGTGAGAATTTGAGGTCTAAGCCAGCAGGAAAAATTAATTGCTAATGATCTCCTAGACACCTTTCCAGCACTTTGGTAAACATTTATGGATGAGGATGGGATCCCATTTGTTTGCCCTTGGAATACTATTGATCTATTTTGTGGAAAACAGGAAAACACATCAGGGAACCGAGCCATCAGGACAGAATTCAGAGAAAATTTAAGTGTTATCAAGAAATGTTTCACGGGTCTGCTAGTTAGATGTCCCACAAGAGGAGCTGCAACCTTACATTACAACAGACTTAGATGCTGAGTGTGGTTCAAAATCTTACCAATTAAGAGTCTCACTATCAGCAAACCTAAATGGCAGAATGAAACCAGCATGGCTAACCAGAAGGGTAAGGAATCCTCTTTGAAGCCAAAAATAACTCAGAAAGCTGAGGCTGTGGTTTAAAACAACACATCGGATTTAGAAAAAAAAAAGCTATTAAACTCAACTCAAGCATCACCAAAAACAAATTCAAGGAAAAATTATCAGAAGGACACATAACTGCTCAGAAATCTTTCTTCAAACACACAAGGAACATGAATACCATCAGATAAACTGCAGGCCAGCTGAAGATCAGAACACAACGCTCTTAAAAATGCAGCAGAAAAGCAAATTCATTTGTGTTAGTTCTGATCATGGAAAAGGCTAGACAGATTCCCATACTGTGGCCCTTATTTTTGGAGGAACGTGAAGGATCTCTCTGAAATAAAAGTGCTTCTAAGGAACATAGGAAAAACTGGACAAACTGTCAAATTTCCAGGACTAGCATACACTCAACCAAGATTTCAAAAAGAATTCAGGAAGGTAACAGTTTAATCATTAATAATAGCATCTAACAGTTTTGCTTAAAACTGCTATAATTCCTGAGGACTAGCCAGTAGCAATTGTATCTCCTACACAAAGATGAGCCAGGGGCACGCAGCTCAGGGAAAAACTACACAAGCTCAGAGAGAAAAAAACACAACAAAATCTATCAATACAAAACAAACATCCAAACAATTATGTCCGAAACAGCGGAATAATTCAAAATTATATGGGAAGTACCACATCCACCTGTCTTGTTCTTACTCATCCTGCGGCATCCACCATTGGCAGCTCTCAGAGGCAAGACAAACTGGCTAAACACCCCATTAGTCAAAACCAGTATGAGGTTCTAATGGTTTAATGTCAATGTATGTATGTATGTAGAACAAAATCTTTTTACCCAGGCATTTTACCAAGTATGTGTAATACACAGATGAGACCACACAGACCAATAGCAATGCTGATGTATTATTGACTAGACTTAGTGAATGAAAGCCACAGAATTTAATAAGCTTTGTATATACTTAATAAGTTCCTGAGTTGCTATGCAATATTTATGCTGGAGGAATGAGACTGGGACTAAAAGTGATCATCTCCACCCCTGTTTGTACAAAACACTCATGCAGCCTCAGCATCTGATCAAGTCCCACAAACTTACCATCTGGTCAGAGCAGGTGGTATTTCATTCTTAGCTTATTTCAGTAAATGCTTCAGAAATGAAAACCCAGATAGAGAACACAGAGAAGCCATCTCCTGGGAGTCTTTAACCATTTTTTGTCAAGAGGAAACATTATATAGTTTCTCCTCATGCTTGGCACTACTGGGATACCACAGTGTTTTTTTCCAAGGATATGAGTGATAGTCCCAGCACACTGCTATTACTTCCATTTAAAGAATTTAGATAGGACTAAAAGCAGAAAGAACAGGACCTGAATGTTGTCGCTTGGTAAAATGATGTAAGGTCTCATTATGTATGTCTAAGAGCGCTTAGTTTGCAAGCTTATAAAATCATTTAGGAGCCTTCATGACAAAAATGTATTTAATTCTATTGAAATTATTTAAGGCATTAAAAAGCATTAAAAAAACCATTCACCTTATAGTTAAACATCGTAGTTGAGGTTAATAACAATCAAAACAGTGATCCAAGATCAGGATTATCTCATTCCTTTTAAATAGATTAATTAGAATTTTAGCATTGCTCAGCTAAAACCGCAAGTTTGGCTTTTGGTTTCGTTGTTGTTTTGGTTGCTTTGTTTGTGGTTTGGGGAGCATTTGTTTTGGTTTTTGTTTGTTTTTTGGGTTTTGGCTTTTTAGGGTTTTCCTCTTTTTTGTTTATTTGTTCAGTTGGTTGGAGGTTTTTTGGTCAGTTTGGTGTGTTGTTTGGTTTGCGTGTGTTGGGATTTGTTTGTTTGTTTTTTAAACTAGGAAATATATAAGTAATCTTCAAAGTTAGAAAAACCTGGGGAGCTGTGTACCATTTAAAGAAAATCCTTTTAGACACAGTGTTTCAAGAGGAAAATCAGAAAAATCTGCGGTTCTGCTGGAATAAATGTGTATTCACTAGGCTATGATTAAGGATACTTTTATCATAAAAAAGAATTAACACTCAAAATTTGTTTTGAAAACAAAAATTTGGCATGAAATTTGACTGCATCTGTCTTTTGGATTTTCCTCCACACACAGCTCAAGAGTTCATTTATATTTGGTTAATAAGATCTTTATGATACTGCATACCTTAAGAGTCATGATTCCTTTTCTAAAAGTGCATCTATTTTTAAACTGAACCCTTGTCCAATTAACAGAACAACGGCACTGCACTAATCCTAGCTTTTTCCTGTTTAGCTTCTCCTACCTAGTGATTGCAGTGACAGTCAGTTTAGAAGTGATGTTTAGTGGATCTTTAAGGTGACTTGCTTTTTTTAAATCTCCTGAAGTAAATTTGTAAGCCTGCAGTATAAAGTCTAAAAAAAAAAGAGGTGTAGAATACATATTTATTTTGCAAGTCTATATTTTTATTTTTAAATGCTATTTACTTTTACTCAAATTTCTGAGTAAAGACAGCATGAAATGTAGGGCCTAAGAAAAGATCTCAAAAAAAAAAAAAAAAAAAAATCTATCTGAAGAGCATTGCTTATTCTAAATTTAAAAACTAACCAAGTCAACTGTCAGTTGATTAAAACCGGTACAGCTCTTATGACCTCACATACTAGGGGATTTTTACCCAAGTAAAATATAAAATAAAATAAAAAAGAAATAAAAATAAAGCTGACTACGACAATCATTGCATTTGGAACAGATGAGATCACTCCAAGGGAAAAACTATTTTCAGTGTGACATCATCTGACATAGATCACTCCTCAAATATACCATCTTCACACCTACCCATACACTTGTGTTTCAAGTTCAAAATATTTGTGTGTTGAGAGTTATTCAAACAGTAAGTCTGACTGCCAACTCTTGCTGCTTTTTTTTTTTGAGGAGCATAAAAACAGTAAGACATTAAACCAATCACCTTGTTCAACTGCCCCCTCATCCATCTACTCTACTAAATTTATTTTATTAATAGAAATCTTATTAAAATATGAAGTAACACATCAGGGGGTGGCAATCAACTATGAAAAGTTCTGCCCAAGTAATAAACACCATCACACATGAAAAATTTCCAAAAAAATTCTTTAAAAACTCAGTGAAATTATTCCAAATTTCTTGAATATTATGGTGCTATCCTCATGGATACTTCTTCCTCACTTACTAAATTATGTATTGCTATAGTCTTGCCTCCTATGGGGTGCTAAGATATTCTTTAATCTAGTAGAACAAAGCAAGACCCAATTGACCAACAAAACACAAAAAATACAAAAGCAATATTTATTTTATTATTCAGTATCCTTAAGTTAATCCTAGAATGAAGGGCTATAGTGCCTTACTGGGGATAAAAGACAGAATTGCTCTCTGGTATTAGACTGTATGTCACTGCTGAATATAATAGGTTCTGCTCCATCTTTGTCATTGCATAATTTTATTTTATCTTTTCTTAGCCATTGCACCATCATATTACATTGCTTCTTAACATAGTTGCATCTGAAAACACAATCACTGGAATAAATCAGTCTAAAGTGGCTTTGTTTTCACAAAAATAACTCTTTATTGGTCCTGTCCTCTAACCCATCACTCCTTCAGTGAAGATGCTTTTGCTTTACAAACCTTTCTGCAATGACATATGTTAACCTCTTAGCATATATGATAGTAATACAGTGATAAAATGGTAATAAAACAAGATGGAGGCACTAGACAGAGGGAAGGGGACTAAACCAGGTGTTTGTCAGATTATACCAAAACTTTGCAATAAAGTTGCAACTTGGTGGTTCTGAACATCCCTCTAAAGTTAGCCTGAATCTGGCCCTTAAAGATAAACAGCACCATTCCACTAAAAATTGCTATGTTTATTGAATAAATTTAAGTTACAAGTGTTGAAATCACTTCATTTAAATTGTGATTTTGATGGCTGGGGATCGAACAGTTTTGCAACTCTACCAAGTCCACCACACAGATTGACAGGCTTCCCATTTTCTTTTCCTAATTCCAAACCAGGAGCCACATTTATCCTTTAGAAACACTCCCCTTCTTGTAGAAAAAGTAACTATGAAGAACTGATAAAATGTTCAGTACTTAGGTACTGCAACAAAAAAAACAAACAAAAATATCACACTCATCCTCATCACCTGCCATTCATTGCCATCCATCATCAGTTCTACCTGCTGAACTCAGACATTTTAAATCCTTCGTATCTACTTCACTACGTAACAACTTATGGAACACTGAAGTTGACAGCACAATGCAGCTGATTCCAGAGCAGTTTTGTGTGGCTGAGATATTTGAATATCCCCCCTCATTCTGTTTAAGTAAATATTAACTGTTAAATGGATTTCTCAAAGTTTGGTATCATATATCTGGTAATTCTTAAACTTCAGTGAACTCATGTCTGTAACATTAATAACTTACAAATTATTTTTACAGTATCCTTGAAAGGAAGAGAGGAATATCAGAAAAAACATACGGTTATGAAGTGTGTCTCCTTACTCTTTAGTATTCTTTGATTTGAAATGTTAATGAAATTACTGGCAGGCAGTGGTATATTTGTTACTATCACATGATAGCATCTAATAGAAACAAATGGGATGGCTTAACACTGTTTTTCAATGTTTTTTTTTAATCATCTTAAGAAGCAGGTGTCAAATTATAAAATCAATCAGAAAAATTGTGTTTTCCCTGAAGATTTATTAATATAAAAGCAAACACTTACAAGAACCGAATATGATTTCTGGGGCTTTTTTTCCTTAAATTAAGATACTGTAGAAACTGAAAGCGAAGTACTTCCAAATATGGAAGTACTTAGCATTTTAAAGTGTTATACAGCATGTGAAGAACCTCTCATCTCTAAATGTATCATTCTTATCCACTAGGTTAACTCAAGCTGCTACTGTATTGGCAGCGAGTCTATGAACACCAGGGGAAGCACTACTACTTCAGTTAAGGATTCATGCTTGAGGAGTTAATAGTTCTGATGCAAGTTTTTTCTTGAGGTTGTTAATTTGTTTTTGTATTTAATGTGGGAAGTGTACTTTGCAACCTGGCATAACACTCCAAAGCTAATAAAAAAGCCAGCAATATTCTGAAAAGCACCACAGTTTATCTGGCTTTCTCTCTAAGTAAGAAGAAATACGCGGGAGCAAGAAAAGAGTGAAAAGGACTCAGCACCATAAAAGTGGCATAGATAAATTTAGTTCCTTTCCACATTCCCTTTCTAAAAACAGGACAGGATTTTAAAAGCTGACAGCCAAACAGTTTAACAGCCAATGAAACCAATGCAGTCCTTACTCCAATGCTGATGGGAGTTTAATGCCCAAGGAAAATGCTTATGCCAAGGCACCCTCATCAAAACAACCAACACACAGTTTCTGGCAAATCTGAAGCTCCTGACAGATGAAGGCTCTCTATGAGACATATGAAGTAATCCATCCAGAGGTGCAAGTGAGGGTAGTCACAGAAAGTAAGGCCACAGGCCCCAGTTCTGGCAAAGAAATTACCTCTTAGTTCTGTACCCAGCCCAAGTGGCAGCTACCTGGAGATGAGGTTCTGAGGTTCCATGTGACAGGGTGCACACTCAGATACAGTCATGTATTTTCTCTTCACCATTACTCATTCCTGTTATCTTGAGGCTTTTTCTCCACTGCCACAACTTACTTCTCAGAAGAGCTGATTTCAGAATTTTAAAGAGCCTCTATGGCTCCCCATAAAAACTGAAATAATTGGCAAAGAAGGGGTTTTTGAACATATTTATGGGAGGCGGAAGGGAATTTTCCCATACTGACAAAATATTTTTACATTTTCCAGATTAAAAATCGGCCAATTTTTCAGTTAGCAGCAGCTTTCTATTTTGAGTTACAGAATTTGCCTTCCAATGCTTCTTGAAAGAGAAGTGCTCTCCACCGTCCAGCTCTATCCTTCTGTAGCTTATGGAATAACACTGGACTCCTCCTGTTTATTGTGGCCTCCAGCAGCCCTACACCAGCCAAGAAACAGCAGCAAGCTGTCACTTCCCACAACAGTCACACAGGCCCACACACTACAGAGGCTTATCTAGAAAGAGATTACTCTGATTGCAAGTTATATGGGGGAACTTTCTGGGGAATCATCATCAGGGAAGAATGAGGCTTCTGCTTCTCTGTTCTACCACACCAATGTATGTTTTAATGAGCTATCCCAACACAACACCAGGTTGTCTTCAGCAATATCCTAGAAAGGCCTCTCATGGACTCACAGGAGTTATTGGTTAAAATTCTGCCACCAGACAAAAGGGAATTGCAGATTTTTTTTACTATTGGCAAGGTCCTGACAAGGTATTGGGAATGTTTTCCCTGGTTCTGATGCTTTTAAAATTATATCCAAGAAATAATTACAGGGAGGTGGGGGGTAGTTTTTGGAGAAAAACTGCTTCCATAAAATGCATGTTGCGTTTAAGATACTTTAAGGGTAGGGACTCATGTCTCAACTGATAATTATATAAACTCAATATTATGCTGTACTGTTAGTATACTAAATACAGCTCTCCAACAACACATAAATCACTGAGGATGTCCTTCTCATGAAGCTATTGTTTTATTCCAAGAGCTAAAGGAATAGAAAATCCACTTCAGTTCACAATTGAAATAAATTAGACACATCTACTTCATCCATCCCATGCAGGCATACCCCTTCAAAAATGTTTCATTGATGCTAAAGACAGAAATCTGTGGTCATCTGTTAGTATTAGTGGCATATCCACAAAATTGTAATTCCTCAGTTTTCAATTACTTTTTTGTTAGCAGGTGAGTTCAATCACTAGATCACCTCTGGGTTATTTTTTGCTTTTTGTTTTTTTTTTTTTTTTTGGGGAGGGGGGTTTGTTTTTTGGTGGCAGTTTCAAGTATAACCACATAAACTGCAACTGTACGCTTTTCTGCTATGGTGCTTAAGTATTTTAAAGTATACACCTTCTCATGTAACAAAGCTGTTCTGAGGAAGAACTCAACCAACTCATTACATGCATACCATCAGTGAAGCACTATGCAACAGTATACATTAGGGATGCGTTAAGTTTACATCCAACATCGCCAGATAGATCTGGAAGGCCATATGCAAAAGAAGTTTGAGGACTGACCCAGTAATGTAATCAAGTACATTAAAATAAGATGCTGTTAGAAAAAGTAACCTCATAAAAGGCTAACATTAATCTTGAAGTCAGCCCAACACTGTGTGACTTGTTGAGGAAGGCTTCCCCTTTCTTTTCTCCCCAGCAGAGAAACTAATCAAAACTGCTGTCCTCACTTCACAAGGCAACTTGCTCCAGAGCTTGTACAGACAGGAATGACATATGCTAAAAAAAATAACAACCTTCTAGCTCCTGAAATCAATACTGGGATTTATTAGAATAACACACTCTGGAAACAGGGACAAACTATACTACTACCTATGGGAACCAGGGACTAGATTATGGTGAGAAAATGGTTCTGCTCCACAGAATGAAAATAATATATTAGAGCAACCAGCCCACACCTTTCAAATGGATTACACTATGCATGCTTGGCCTGACATGCCCCAAACAACCCATGGAGAAACAATTCTCCCCTGTACTCTTATGAGACATCATATTGTCCATATACTGAGGCTTAATGAAAACTGTTGTCCAAAGACTGCTTGAGGCTAGAGATTGAAACATGCAACCTTGCCAAGCACAGAGCAGGCCAGACCCCTCTCCTGGTGCAGGCACAGCTCCAGCCCAAAAGGCTACTCTGAATCACCTCTTCTGGAACAAATACTCAAGTACGGGGTCTCTTCTGAGCGTCCTATCCTGGGGATATTCCTCTACAGCTCCTGTCTAGCCCACCACAGATATGCTAATGTTGCTAAACCTAAGTGCTCCCAAATGAAACTTTTCCACTCACAAGCGTATTGTGTGCTTAAATGCCATGAAAAAAAATATAAATTGTTCTCCTCAAACCCCAGCAGGTTCCTTAATGACTAAGCTCCACTAATTAGTAACAGCTGTTAATGAAGTAGGTACAAAACCTGACCTCTTCAATTAATGCATGAGATTGTTAGACTGACCTAACATTCAAAAAGAAGCTAAGCAAAAAATAAGAAAAGCGACATTCACAAGTCAGTATTTTTGTTGCCATGATCATATTATTCCTTCAAACCCTAGAGATATATCAGTATCTATCAAATGTAGAACATATTTGTACTAAAAATTGACAATATCTGTTCAGGTTATGCAAACTGAAAGCCTGCCATTACGATCACAAAACGAATGCAGCCTTTCTTAACAAATTAAGAAGGCAAGACACAGAATATATACAATAATGCAAATCTGTAACAACACTGTTAACAGTTGGTTGACTGTATAATTACATATTTCAAAAAATTACATTTTATAATATATGTTGTTTGTAAAGTTTGATTTGAAAGAGAAAAAACTGTTGTGTAACAGCAGACTATAGCAAAATCAGAGCATGGTCACCATTTCCATCACATTTTACTCAGCCGCTTTGCTGCTAAATTGCACTTTGATTTGCTTCAAGACTGTTGCCATCTCAGTTTGTAATTACAAAGACTTCCTCCCTACGTCTTTGACATGTTGGCTGACAATTTAAGTCCACAGCCAAAAAAAAAGGAAATTCATAATCATTCTTTACAGGAGCTGAAAAGTTGAAGAGCTATCTTTTTACTCAATTCTGATCTGACAGTATGTGAGATACTGCAGTCATCTCAATACACTCGTTATAATTTTCTATAGTGTTGGTGAAAACCTAAAGTTCCATGATTATTTACTCTACAACAAATCACTGCACAAGCAGATCTATAGCTATCTTGAAATCCCCTTCCCACTGCTGAAACTAAATGATTCTTCCCACTCTTCTACTAGTCAGGCACTCTTACAAATCTCCTGGTTCCCGGGTACCCAATGGTGAAAGAAAATTAAATCAGAGACTACCACTAATGTAATCATAAGTAGTAGATTTTCCATCCAAAGTGCTAAATTACCAATTAAAAGAAAAATATTCAAATGAATACTCAATACAAACAGTTTGCCTTCTAACTCTATTTTAAAGCAGATCCGTAGAAGTACAGAGCAAAATGTTCTAAAATAAAATGTTATGGAAATCAGTTTGTTATTACAAGAGCCATAAAAGAAGGGCAAATGAGAATGGGATAAGGGGAATGCATTCAGAAATGTTTGCCTAACCCTAATTATCATGCTTTGTACTGAAGGTAGAAATGTGCAGATGCCCAGTTACAGCTCTTTGAGATCCTTCTGGGACTTCTCAGTGATGAAGTGTCAGAAAGAGAGCTATGGCTAGAGACTAAAAGTTATACATTTAAATATTGGCCTTAAGGATCTCCATTTTCAAATTCTTTATCTCATATAGTATTAAAGTTAATAATCACTTACTATTTTACGTAATTAAAACTATGAAATCATTACTAACTTATTTAGGTAACTGTGTTAGAGCAGAAGCCTAGGATTTCCCAGTAGAGGGATTCTTGCTCTTACATAGAAATCTTGAAATACAGAAGAAGAACAAACAAAAGAACAGAATCATCTATATGTAACAATATACAATGCTGTGGTAGCTTTGGGAAAAATGTACAACTCCGAACAACATCACACTCATAAAAAATAAAAACAGTAAAAAATTTTAGCAGCTGGCCTTTTTCATCCTGCTTTGGAAATAAGCTTTTCATCTTTGCTCTTTACATTTTTGTTTTATATGTGTACGTACGCCCAGAAATTTGCAAAAATCCTCAAGCCAAAACCTGAACAAGCCAATTGAAAAACTCCATTCATAAGTGACTTGAGGTCATTCCATGGAGATCCAGATTCATAACTATAGTCTGGACATTGTTCCTGTACCAATATCACTATTTTAATTATCTCACTTCTTCAGACATTGTCCCCAGTGTAGCTGCAGTATGCCAGCACAATCTTGCTTTATACCAGGACATCTTATTCCCCTTTCCATTACAAAATACATTCCCTTCACCATGAGCAGTCTTTTAACCAACAAAACTTTCACGTGCAAATAAATTTCAAACTACTGAACACTGCAGTCAGAAGTCCCATATGGTCAAGTAAGATGGAAAAGATCTCCTCTGATTTCAGAGAATGTGTTGTGCAGGAGCTAGGTGATGGCAAGATAAAAGAATTGCTTGGATTTCTGGATGCCAGCTGTGCAAGAAGTTGTCGAGCACCTGCTGAATAGAGCCTAGAGGAAGTGGGTGTAAGCAAGCCCTAAATATAGTGTAATAACTCAACAGTTAAAAGAAAGTAAAGCAGTAGTTGTTTCAGAAAGTCATGGTTTATTTCTACATTAACATTGGTATAAATGTGGACTCCACTGTTTCTTTTAAACAGAAGAGGGCAAAGATTTTTTTAAAATAGAAGTTGTCATAATTTTCCCTTTAATTTTTAACCTTTCCTTATTTCATGCAAATTTCCTTCCAGTTCATCTCCTCAGTGTTCACAGAGTTCTGATAGCATGAATTAGGAATATAAAAAGATCATTAAAATACATTCAGAAATAGCATTTACAGAAAAGAAAATTATTTTCCTTCAATATGTGGTCAACAAGAAGTTCTGACTAGAAAATGACTTTTTTTTCCCCCCTAAATTCTACTTCTAAACCAGAAATTAATTCCCTGTAAACAACCAAAAAAACACTTCTTGAAATTTGCCAAGGGCTGCATTTTTGCTCAACAGACAATTCTGGTGGTGTTCATTCTTAGATCGTAGTAAGACTTGAGATCTTGTTTCTTCTGGCCTTTAGGATAAATCACAAGAGTTTGAGGCTCTGACAGACGTCTTGCAGCAAACCTACCTGAAGTGGTTTAACACTATTGCCCTCAACTGTCTCCCCTGTCCCTCTGCAAGAGTTACTGAACCCAGAGATATTTTCCATGGAATACAACCAACCCTAAGGCAAGTGGCCACCTTCACTTCAAAGGCTGTACAGTGTGGTGGTTCCTTGCTTAAAAACTGATAGAACAAACTATTTTGAGGATGGGTAATTTAGTATAAAGATGATAAGTGTTCTTTTCTTAGCTTTCACACAAGTGCTTCTAGCAACACAAGAATTCACACACACTATTTCTAAGTTACTCCACATTGAGAACAGCAAAAATCACAGGCAGACCGCCAGGATGAATATCTGGACTTAGGTTTGCTTATCCACCTATTATGTTATGTGCAACTGATCTGAAGCACTGACATTGCTAATTAACACAGTTGGAGGGTAGGAATGCTTGAGAGATCCTGATGCCTTACAGAAAGTGGGGAAAAAAAACCAAACCAAAACAGTATGCTTGCATGCCGTGCCTGAAAAAAATCCAACTGAGTGAAATTTAGAAATAAAAAACCTAGAAGTGTTCAGGAATAATAAAACCAAAAACTTCATGTTCTTTTTCACAGTGTTGCATCAAAATAGTCAAATCCAACTTTCATTGTTAAGTAACAAGTACACGCACATATTTAACTTGAGTGGAATTTGGGCCTAAGGGCTCAAAACCTCTAGAGACTTACTGCTTCACTGCAGGGAACTGATGCTTCTTCATTTGCTCAGCACCTAGACTTTAAATCAGCCCCCACGCATGACTCAATGTTGGTCCACAGTAGAACTTGGTAACAGAACTGACACCTAGAAGGGAGTATTTCAGTAGACACCACATTGACATTGCAAGTTTGCTTAAGGGGACTTCCTCATTACAAATTATTACCTTCAAGTTACAAGCATGCAAAAGTGGAAGTGCAGATGCTATAGAAGTCAAAAAATAATCACTTCAACACAACAATAGTTCTGGAGACACCACTGAAAGGTTCTTTACACACACACACTGTTTTGCTTTTCATGTGCATGATAGATTTCAAGATAGTAAGACTTTTCCAGAACATTTACTAAGCAAAAGACATTCCTATCAAAAATAAAGTTGAGGTATGATAGAAAAGCAAATTTATATCCACTTCTGGCCTAATTTTGCCAGTATAGCACACAGTAGCAAAAGGACAAAAGTCCTTTGTTTATTCCATTATCTTGATTAGGTTTAGTTATAACACTATACATGTTGATAACCCATCAGTTTAAAGCAGAGTTATAATCAGAAAATTACAATCCTTTGTAACCTTATTTGTCTTGTGTTTAAGCATGTTCTTTGAAGAGTGGCCCAAACTCTTGAACCGTTAGATCAAGAAAACTGAGTATAGAAAGCAGTGGTAAAAAATTAAGTATGAAGCTCTATCACATATTACTCAGACACTGAAATAACTTTAACAAACTAGAGCAGACCAAGGGATAGAAAACTTTTATGGTAAGGTTCTGAAACATGTTGAGTAGCTACAAGTCTCTATCTACAGGAGCAGTTTGGCATCTTGGCTCTCCACAATACATACATGCCTCAAACTCTCCTCTAGAAACACTGCAGGCAGTTTTCTCCAAGATGAAACACAGGCACTATTAGCAAGACAGTTTTCTGCATGATCTGCTCGCCAATTGAGATACAGAAGATCATTGTGCCCAGTTTTGCTCCCTCTGAATGGGATACTCAAACTGAGATTTGACACAAACTGTCACAACGCAAACAAAAACAGTCAAAAGCAACAAATATCGAAACATTCACTGACCTGGTGATTTATTCTGCAAATTGGAAGATAAATGTCTGAAATAATTTAAAGTTTCTGCAGTTTTAAGACACTGCAGCACTAAATCATAAAAGTGGACTGTATCTGGGGGGTTTGTGAAGACAAGGAGTTTCAAGAGGCAAGTCATTTGCACCACACCTCTACAGAGCAAGCTGTCTGCCTAAAAATGGGCTACTAAAACTTATTTGCAGCCTTTCGTCATAGAGAAGGTAGCAGTGAAATTATATAGAAATATGAGCAACACAGGAAATGAGAACATTTCCATTGTATTTCCATGTTCTTTAGTTTCAGTTCAAAATTTTTAAATATAAGGATAGCACATGCTAAGAGTGAGGTCTCAAAATGAGCACACATGGGCTTTGAAATATGCCAGGTTTTCTACTTCAGCTACTATGGACAAGCTTACTTGGTTCACACTCATGCCTTACTCAAAGGATTTTACCTAATGGCTGCTAAGTCAGTATCTTTTCCTCTCCAATAATTATCTGATAAGCCAAATTTTATTGTGATCTCTAAGGTAAGGTTAAGAGATACAAATAATAAAGAAAAAAAAGTACTTCCTGGAAGCTTTAAAACATTTAAAGCATCAAAACTACCAAGTTTATCCAAGATAAATTTAAAACATCTGCATAAGTATAGGAACACAATCTTTTTTTATTTATGTATTTCTTTAAACTTTGTACGCATGTCAATAGGAAGACAGCTTACAGCAGCTTTGGGATTTTCTTCCTTCTTGTGCAAAATACTTTACCCAAGAAGGAATGTTTGCCTGTTTTAGATATATTGGGTTTTTCTTCAAGGTTAACTTTAAGATTAGAAGGACCAACTCCAAAAGTTGCATGTTCCTGGTTCTACTAAGTCTGTAGGAACTAGAGTTGCTCAACTTCACTAAAAATGATACTGTTGCTATCTCAAAAGAGGCATGCAATACACCTCTCTACACTGTCATCTTTAGTCTGCCCATTGCCCACACACTTTTTTTTATTAACCTCTGCATTAGCTCTGTTGCCAAGCATTTCAGAGGTTATCAGCAACTACTGAAATTGGCAAATCCACTCATTCTTTACTGGTCACCATACAAACTATATAGGAACAAATCTTAAATAGTTTCTCTAAAGTAACCATGGTACCACAAATATTCTTGTATTTCTGTTTGATACTCATGGCTCACACAACCCACACACAAGTGGGTCCAGGTGGTCAGATAGGTAAAATACAATTTAGCACCAATATGTATCGACGATAAGGAAGATAAAGATGGCAAGATCTCTTTAGGTTTCTTTTTGCAAATCCATGCTGCATACATATATAAACACAATCCATTTATGTATGTTTCTTTCTGTCTAATCCACAAATCATTGCACATATGCATGTGAAATAAAATATTGACAGACTTGTTTACTTTTAAAATTTATTTCTGCATTGAGTTTGAAGAGATATCACAACTCAGTCACATGCAGAACTTTAACATAAAAGAAGCCCAAAAGAATAATTCAAGTGTCTCTTCAGTGAGACCACTTAATGCATCTTCTAGATGGTCAGAGGTTTTATACACTTTTTTAAAAAGTAGTAATTTCCCAAATGCAATGCCGTGATATTGCCTCTGAGAGCTAAGAGATAAAGTGATACACATATGCTGAACACATGGATATGAAGCAAGTGGTTACCTTAGCAACAACAACCGTGTAAAAGCTTTCTTCTAAATTAGAATTGTGACTGAGAAAATGTTTTTTCCCAGTCAGATCCTGAAAATAAGTTATTATGTTTCATCTGTAGATTTTCAGAGCCTTAGACTTTCTGCAGTTTAAACTACACTTGCTTTATCTCATGTACCTCAAAGTTCTAATGCACAGCATTTGTGTAGTATTTGGTTTCTACTGATTTCCAAACTCAGTATGGTTTTTTTCTTACCTAAATAAAGCAGCAGACCTATTTGAACAGACTGAGTTTGCAATCATTGTCTGCAACTGCAGATATTCTATATATTGCAAATATAAGTAGAACAGTATTTTAAAGTATTTTAATGAAAAACTCTCAAAGATACATGTAAAAACCTGCTACTGAGAAAAATGTATTTGCAGCTATTATGAATAGCACTTTCAGAGAGCATCTATGAATAAGGAATGCAATTTCAGTGGAAGGATTTTCATGTTCCCAAATCACTTTGCTATTTCCGAAAATCCTGTGCAACAGATAATTTAAAAGAATATATACCTAGGAGCATTCCCCCAGGACACCTTTCACCAGAAGCAGACATGTCCTGTTTTGCTTAGAAGAGTCCAAAAACATTCTTTCCACATGTGCTACAAGCCACACGAAATAATTTCAGAAGCTAACAAATTGATGACTGGTAGCAAAAGACCAGAAGTCACAGCTCAGCGTGTGACAGGAGGAGAACATGAATCCTCAAGGACACAGCTGATACTTGACCAGTCATCACTGAAGAATACAGTGCTCCCAATTTTTGCACCATGCATACAGGCAAAGAAAATTCCTTTTCATACAGTCACACCTTCCTGGGACCACACAGGCTTACTCCTGCCTAGAGCAGATGCAGACTTTACAATTCATCTTTCAGACACAAAGTATACCTATCAATTTGTATTAATGCTTCTATCTTATAAAAATGTAAATTACTTATTATTACCTTGCTTTTACTTGTAGCCAGCCACTGTGATAATCTCATGTTTAGTTATCATTCATTTCAAGATACATTAAAATAGTATATTAACACATGTATTATGGCCAGCCTGGCTACTTGGTGGACAAAAGAATATGAGGATTATGCAGTTTACTTAATTTACATTTTTAACTTGTTTATTGTTATTTGTGTTCACTACATTCTACAGCTTTTCAGGTGTCTCAGAAAATGCATACTTCGTGAACACTATTCTAATATGCTCATTATTACCAATTATTAATCACTTCAGTTAAAATTGTTACAAAACCATGAACCAGACATTCCTCAGGTATGCGAATTCTCAGATGTCGTACTAGACTAACAATGTTATCATGTCCAGCATGTCCAGTTAGGGCTTCCCGCCAGAGTCACATCTGATCAAGGAATTAGGGTAGTGAAGGCAACTGGCAACAGCAAATAAACATCTATGCCTATTCCACCTTCAGTTCCACACACAGCTGCAACCAAGGAGCCGCAACAGACAGGACTAGAAATCTTTCTTTCATTTACAGAGATATACAGCAATTATTTGGACCAGAAAGTAGAGCATCCATAACTGCAAGAAACATGCTTGACTCACACTCCATTACCTTCCAGGGGAGAGAAACTCAGTGTGGATCATACCAATGGATAGAAGGCATCTATATATCAGACTATGACACATAGAGCTAGCACTGTCTATAATATGTCTTATTATTCCAATAATAAGAAGCACTGGTGACCTGGGTGAGGAATGTTCCCTCTGGAAAAAGCCAGAGTAGCAACAGTACTGACAGTGTGATGTCAGCATAATCAGTGTCACTCCTACTGATTTTTCATCAGTAAGATCAGAAGCACTTAAATAAGAACTAAGTGCCTAAATTCTTTAGATAATCCAGGCCTTAGTGCTTCCCTAAAACTCTCCTGTCTGTGATAAGGCAAATCAATTTTAAGGACATCACATGAAAAGGCCTATATTCCGTAAATGCTCTCAGCATACATATTTAGATAAAACCTTTAATTCAGCTTAGGCCCATTGTGCCCCTTGTCAATAACCTTGAAGCTTGCTTCCCCTACATAATGTCACAGAATCATTATGGTTGGAAAGGACCTCCAGGGTCATCAAGTCCAACCTTTGTCCCAGCATCTCTCTAACCAC